>PVJA010030559.1:0-25710 GCA_004027025.1 Myocastor coypus
GCGCAGGGAGCTTACCCGTGGCGGGCGCGCAGGCTCTGCTACCAGCTGCGGTTCGGGTCAGGGCTTGCTTACTTTTAAATTTCATTGAAAAAATAAGATTGTTGGGAGTAAATCTTTACTAAATTTTTGTAGATTGCAGCTGTGAATTGATTAGGACCTAGACTTTTCTTTTATGGTAAGTTTTATATTACATTTTCTATTTCATTTGCTGCTATTGCATTATTCAGAGCTTTTATAACTTCTTGATTTAGTTCTGGTAATTTATACCTATCAGGAATCTTCCATTTCTTCTACATCTTTTTTTCCTTCTTCCAATTTTTATATTTTATTAATAAATTTTACAGTATATAGTAATTCTATTTCTTGGGAAGAGTCGGTACATGGATATAACACAACTCAATTCTTTGCGCGTTCCCTTCCACTCTCCCTGTCCCATCTCTTGTTCCTCTTCCATATTACAAAAGCTCTACCTCCCTATTTTCTCTTTAAAATGTAATTCTATTTTTGTCTTGCTTTGTATTTATGTTTGCAGTTTCTCACAGAAGAGAAACTATGTGATACAAACTTCTGTGTCTGATTTATTTTGCTTAACATAATTATCTCAAGGTGCATTCATTGTCTTCCAAATAACTCATTTATCTTTGTTATCGGAGATCAGAACTTCATTGTATATAAACACCTCATTTTCTTTATCCATTCTTCTCTTTGCAAATATATAGGCACCTTCCAAAATTTCACTATTATGAATCGTGTTGATGTAAACATGAGATGTATCACTGTAATAGGATGACTTTTACTCTTTTAGGAAGATATCTAGAAAGGAAATAGATGAGTCAAATGGAATTATTAAATTTAGGCTTTCTTTTAAAAATATTTCCTGGTAGCTCTTGTTTTTAAAAACCAAGTTTTTATGCTTATATCTAGTATACTGAGCAAATAATTAGGGGACAGCATTTTAGAGTATAGCAACCATTGCTGAATTTCTATCATTTCGTTTAGTCAAATTTTGTGTTTTTTCTAAATTTCTTCACTATCTTTTTTCTTTATTACTTTTTTATTCTCTTCTGTGACATTAATCCTCTGAGAATAGATTTTCAAAATACTTATTGATATTCTGAATTTCCAAAGGATTTGTAGTACTTCTGCACTTTTCATTCCTTATTACTTGAATTTGAGTTAATTCTTTCCTCTTTTTGAGAAAGTTAGCTAGGAGTTTTTCAATTTTATTTAACTTCCATAGAACAAGCCTTTGTATTCCTTTATTCTTTGTATTATTTTCTTTGTCTTAATTGAATTAATTTCTGCTCTAATGTTTATAATTTCCTCCTATCTTTGGGCTTTGCACTAAATTTACTCTTCCTTTTCTAGAAGCTTGAGGGGCAGGATTAGGTATTTAATTGTGCACATTCCCTTTTGCTAATGTGTGAGTGAACCATTGCAAATTTACCTCTAGGAGCTATCTTCATGGTAGCAAACAAATTCCAGTAAGTTCTGTTTGAATTTTCATTGGTTGTAGACAATTTTTTAATTTCTTTTTTTTTTTTTTTACTGTATAACTAATTTTTATTGTTTTTTTAAAAGGAGCAATTAATGCTTATAACTTTTATGTTGACCAATTTTACATGCTTATATCTGGTAGTCTGAGCACTGAACACTGAAGAAAACAATGTGCAATATAACAATCATTGTTGAATACCTGTCGCATTTTTTGGAAACTATCATTTCTAATGTCTTATCTATTATTCTTATTGTCTTGTTAGTTACTTGTATCATTCTAAAGTGCCTTAGAAAGGCATATGTATACTCAAGAGAGTGTGCGAAGGGGACCAAGGACATGTGTGGCTAAAATTCAGACACTTGTTTCCTGAACTAGCCATGAAATGGAAAGTACCCTGGAAACATAATCCCTTACCCACACACTAGCTACTGTTACAAAGGCTCAAGAGCCGGAAATTTATGAAATAAAGCCTAACGCTACTTTTAAACTTTTTACTAGAAAGCATAAAAGTATACTGTTTACACCAGAAAATTAAAGATTCTTATTTAGTTTCATCTATAACCCATTGGCTATTGAGGACAGTGTTATTTAATTGCCATGTGTATGGGTCTTTTTTGGTTTATTTTATCATTAATTTGCAGTTTTTAATTGCACTGTGGTCAGATAATATGCATGGGATAATTTCTGTTCTCTTACATATACTTAGTCATGGTCTATTGACTAGTAAGCAGTCTATTTTAGAAAATGTTTCATGTGCAGCTGAAAATAATGTGTATTCAAATGCTGTTGGTTGGAACAATCTGTGTATGTCTACTAGGTTCATTTTTCAAAGGTTTTGTTCAGTTCTGTCCTATCTTGCCTGATTTTTTTTTTTTTGTCTGCTTTATTTATCTTTTTGAGATAAAGGGGTGCTAAACTCCCCTGTTAAGATTGTGATAAGATTTTCTCATGTCTTTTTTTTTCATGTCTTTTAAAATTTGTCTTTTACAGTTGGTTGCTTCTATATTTAGTGCATACATATTTATGACTGTTATCTCTTCCTCTTCAGTTTTTCCATTAACCAGTACATAGAGATCTTTATCTTTTGGACCATTCTCCATTTGAAGTTCAGATTGTTTGTGAACAAATTAGCCACTCCTGATTTTTTTTGAAGTTTTTGAGCATGTAGTATTATTTTGAATTTCTTGACTTTCAGCCTCTGAATTTATTTATTGATTAAATGTGCTTCTTGTGTAGAGTATATTATTGGATTTTGCTTCTTAATCCATTCTGCCAGTCTATTTATTTTAATTGGTGAATTGAATCCACTTACACTGGTGGTTTTAATTGGTATATATTGACTTACGTTTGTTGTACTATTTTCTTGCTGTTATTTCCTTACCTTTCTCCTATGTTTAATAGTTTGTTTAGTTGTTTCTGTTGTTGTTTTTGGAATTGTGTATATTTTGGTCCCTTTCTAGAATATCTTTTAGTACTATGTATAGGGTTGGTTTGGTCATCATTAATTTCTTTATTTGCTCTTTGCCTTGGAAGTGTTTCATTTCTCCACTAATTTGAAAGAGAGTTTTGCAGGTATATCAATCTGGGTTGAAATTTGTTCTCTTATAGGACTGGAAGTACTATGCTCCATGTCCTAAATCTGTTGTTATTCTGATGGGTTTTTCTTTCAATATGATATGTTTCTCTTCTCTAGTTGATTTTAGTAGATTGTTCTTGAGCTGAATTCCTGGGGACTTTATTATATGTTTGGTGTAGTTTTAATTGTAGTGATATTGTTTGGAGTTCTACATGTGTTGGTGACCTGAATGTCAGATTGTTTTCCCACAGTTGAGAAGTTTTCTATTACTTCTTCGGCCCATATTCTTTTATGTTGTTTGTGTTGCCTCTTTCTTTCTCAATGATGCCTAGTAGTTTTACATTATTCCTCTTTGTATTATCTTGCTGTTGAATTATCATTTTCTAGATCCTTATTTTTTCTAAGTGATCTTTATCTACCTTTACACTGGCTGCAACAGTGTTTTAAAGGTTTAAAAGTCTATCTTGACTTTCATTCAAATAGTTTTGCAAACTTATAATAGAGTTTTTAAATTCTGGTGTATCTCTTTGAATCTATTTCATACATTCTATTTTTTCTCTCTATTGCTCAGTCAATATTTGTATCATTTTTGTATTATCCTGTATTTTTATCAGTGTATCCTTTAGAAACTCTTAGTAATTCTTTCATTATAGTTATTATTGCTTTCTTTCAACTTGTCAGATTATATCTGGTCTGATTTTCTCTATATTCTTCTGCACATGTTTCTTTACCTCAGGTATTATTTTGGAGATTTCATGTATGTCGCTTCCAATTTCTTCTAAGCTGATGGCTTCTGGGTTTGTTCTCGGTGGACTTGGAGACTGAAAATGCATTCTGGCCCTTGTTTTTGTCATTTTCTTTTTCATAAAGAAGTCTTCATTTTGATTTCTGTGATACCTGTTTGTGAAAATTTATAGCAGCTGTCTATATTACTTGAGTGAGACCCTTACTGCAAAGGGTTTTTTGTTGTTGTTTTTTAAATATCTTTTCTGTCTCAGAGATTATTGCTTTGTGTGTCCCAAGATTTTGCCTTCAGAAAGACACCTAGGTCCTTCTGGCTAGGCCCCAATATTCCTTCCTCTTTGAGAGTTAACTATTGGCTTCTGTTTGGCACAGTCTTCTGTTGTCAGTGTAGGACTTTGGTGAAGTTATTACTCTAGCATCTCCTGACATTAAACTGTAGGGAAAACATGAGATTAAGTCAGATATGGGCCCACCACCACTGACCGACCTACCAGTAAGAACTATCTCAGCCCACCTTCATTCCTGACTCCTCATCCGCCAGAGCACCACAACCACTGACAAACCCCGCCTCTATCAGCGACTCCTCATCCACCCAAACTCAAACACTACTGACAGACCTACAGGCTGTCCAGTGGCTTCAGCCCACCTCCATCCCTGACTCCTAATCTGTCCGAGCTCTGCCTCCACTCACCTTCCTGACTGGGCTGCATGACAGCCAGGTGCTAACTGCATAACTTCATGGAAGTGCAGAGATCACTGCTATAAAAAGTGATAAAGACAAGAAGCAAGATCTAATCTCAGGTCCTGAGTCCACGCAAAACAAATACAGAAGGCACTAACATAGAAGAAAATAGGAATCATGCAGACAAAAACCCTGAATTGGTAGCATCCAAGGTAGACAGATAAATACAGAAATGTATAGAGCAACTCAGATCAGAGATAACATCTGAAGTAACAAAAAAAGAAATGCATGAATTAATAGACTCTGAAGTGGAAAAACAACTTCAGAAACATATAGAGGAAAACAGAGCAGAAATAACCACTAAGGCTAAGAAAGACCTCTTATGTATCTCTTGGTCTTTTAATGTATTTATCCATGGATTTTGTCCTATAACACAAATCATGAAATATCTAACCTTGTGTGTCAATTTATTTCACAGCATTATGTTCTTAAGGTACATGAATTTTCCTACAAATGATTTAAATTTATCCCTCTACATAACATAATTTTATCTTTTGTGTGTAAATGTCATACTTTTCTGGGCATGGTGGGACACATTGATAAGCCCAACACTCAAGGGACTGAGGCAGGCCGATCACTTTGAGTTGAAGCAGCATCAGCTGCAACGTGGGTTCAAAGATAGCCTCAATTGCATAATGATCTCCTATCTCAAATAAATAAATAAATAAATACACAAATAAATAAGGTAACACATTGGCTTTATTCATTCATCATTTTATAGCCATACTGCACAGGCTCTTTCTAAGATTTAGCTATTATTTATTGAGCTGCTGTAAACATGAGTATTTATGCAACAGTATAATCCCACATTTGAGTTTTTTTTAAACAATGTCATATTGTATAGTACAGCGTGGCCCTGAATTCACTGTGTAGCCTATATAGGCCTCAGACCAACAGTAGTCCTCTTGCCTCAACCTCTTGAGTGCAAGGATCACAGATGTGCACCACCATGCCCAGTTCCACATGACTTTTCTTGAGGATACTACATGAATGTGTCTAAGAGATTTTCAGATTTGAATATATAAATCCTTGTAGATACTACTAAGTGCTTCTGCCAAGCAGTCAGCTGTTGTAGTAATGAGAACAGCCCTTGTGCCTCATCATCCTTATCGCCACATAGTGATGTTAGTTCTGTGTTCTAGTTTATTTTATTTTAGCAATATCATTTTAACCATTCAAGTGGTATTTTATAAGCATATTTAGTTTTATTTACTAACTATGAAGGTTGAAGTCTTTTGAAATGTTTATAGAGTACTTGTTTTTGCTTTTTGTATGATATTCATTTAAATTTTTGCCAATTTTTAAAAGTCAATGTGCTACATATTTTTCTTATGTTTCATTGTATACTTTGAACTTTAAAGGCTATAGTGTGTTGCACTGCTTATTTTTATAATATATTCCACTCTGTGACTTGTGTTTTTAATTTTTCAATGTTTTTTTTTGGTGATTTCTTAATAAAATCCGAGTGATCAAATATTTAGTTGTCATTGCCACTTTAATATCACGGTTTGAAATAATAAAATATTCTGAGTAAACTAAAACATTTTCCTCTAAAATATTATACTAGAGAAGTGAATAGATAAATATTGTTTTCTGCAACATTTGTATGTCTTTAGCCTATCAGGAATTGATTTTCTGCTTGTTGTGCATTAGGAGACAAAAATCACAATCGCATTCAACTTCTTTTCTCTTGTTCTCCCAGATGTTGTTCATAGGACCAATCACTAATAAATCTCCTGTATGTTACTTTGTATATAAAATCCAGCTGTTTAGGGGATGAACACAACATGCAACACTATCTCCTGATTTTATTTACAGTAATAAAGTATATAAAGCCCTGGAAATACTACCAATTAACATTGGTACCAATGAACCAATTTGTTCACTGAGAATGAACAAAAAACTAGAAGAGGTGCATAAAAGAAAGTAACTTCCAATTAAAACATGAATGATAAATAACTTTTAGGAAAATTAACCTCTGATGAATGGAAGAACAAATATTTCATAGAGTAAAAGTAGCACACACAAAATTCTCCAAAAGAAGAGAAATAAATGAAAAGACATTCCATATTACCCAAATGTATTAAGGGAGGAGACATAGTCTGAGAATTTAAACAGGAACTAAGTGTTGTAGTATGTTGTAGTATGTCATCAACCTGAATAATATATATATTTATATAGGCCTTTATATATAATATATATATTATATATAATATATATATATATATTTATATAGGCCTTTATATATTATTCAGGAGATAGAAATGACAGGGATGTATAAAGATAAGTACAATATGTTTTTAAGACTATTGTAGTACCAAAGATATGAATGGATTAAAATTTGGTTGAAAAATTTCAACATTTTTCATGTTAAGTAATGAAGTGAGACGTGTTATCAAATCTGACTGAGCCCTCAGTCTCCTAAATGAGCTCCAGCAAAGGCCTAAATAAGAGTCAATGCAATATGATTCGGTGGGGATTCTGGGAAGATCAGCACTCTCAGCCATTGATTTGTCCTTATCTTACCATTAGTAATTCAAAGTAAAGATGAAACTAATGATGGTGAAGATTTGAATTTCCATATGAGATCTGGAAAGTATCTGGAGATACTTTTATTTCTTCTTTGTTACACTGAATTAAGATTATTTGTTTCATTTTAAAATTCTATAAATGTTAGCACTTCATCTTAGAATATTGGTATTTTGTGTTCTCTCCACTGCCACAAATGCAGTATATAAAAAGTAATACTTTTTGAAAACAAGTTAAATGCAAATTTATAAGTGTATGTCCTGGGTTATCATGTAAACAGTAGTAGATCTACTACAAGAATGCTTTAGCTTGTTCCCCTTACAGTAAGAACCTAAAGACACTGAAACTCTGGGATTTGGAAGTACCTCTGAAGACTGTTTAGGACCTTGTGCAGATGGTGTGAGTCCTGTAGAAGGAGCAGGGGTAGGGAGAGGTAGTGGTGTTTCACCTGTAAGTACATAAGCAAAGTATAAAGAGATGCTGTGGAATTCTTATATTTTGTCCTTTAGCACCTCAGGTGATACTTTAACCTACTATCTGATTAATAGCTGAAAAAACGTGAGATTGCTCAAGTGATTTATCAAAACAAAAAGATGGGATTCTTTGAATACTCTGCATTTTACCATTTGTAAAATGTTTGAGAGCAGTTCTCTTGGATCTTAGGAGCCAACATGTGAAAGTCATCCAGGAAGGTGGTACTTCGGGTTTTCCCAAGCGTGGTAAACTGATTTGTCAGATAAAAAGGACACTCAGAATTGACTATGAATGACTAGCCTACCTGGAGTTTTCTCTATAGGAAACTGAAGTTGTAAAATACACAATGCTGGAAAAATTTTCTCAAGAAAATACATTGGATTTAGCCATCTGCTAAACTCAAAATTGCTTGAAAGTATTATTTTTGAATAAAATCTTTTCCAATTCCCTCCATACACTATGCTCACCTAATGCCCTTGGTCACTTTCAAAATGGCCAGAAGTCACTGTTGCTTTTCTGAATTGGGAAAGAAATGTTACATGAGGCAAGGCAGAAAATTGTGGCTTTAATTTCACTTTTTTAACATTCTACACATAAGAATGCTTTCAATTTTAGAATATATTCAGCTACTTGTAGTTGGTCATACACTCTTAAGCTCTTGAATCAGAAATGCATTTTGGAAGCAAATGAGATTGTAGAATTTCTAATGACCTAAAGTAACTCTGATAAGGAAAGAAGATGGTTCACTATTCAACAGTGAGCAGAAGAGGAAAATAAAAAGTAGCTATAACAGACAAGAGACATATACAAGGAGACATAAAAACTGTTATTTGTAAAATAGAAGTAAAAATACCATTGACAGTATCTTTAAAATTTGAATATTTAGAGGCTATAAATTTTGCTCAGTATTGGATTATTAAATCTGATATAACTAGGTGGAGATACACATCAATATTATATTTATATTTTTTATTTTCATCTCAGAATTTTTACACAGCTACTCAGATAAAAATATGTCTTTTGGGTCAGCCAGATAGCTCAGCAGACTGAAGTGCCTGCTTAGGCAAAACGCAGTGGCTGGGGTTTTATCCCTGGTATGCCCATGCTGGACTGCCCCCTTGGCACATTGAGATGGCCACTGAGATTGGGCATGGTGACCCACGCCTGTAATCCCAGCATTTGGGAGGCTGAAAACAGGAGGATGGAATGCTATGAGTCTCATAGATCAGACTATAGAACTTATACTAATTAAATAACAAATACAGCTTTCTTTGTATAATTATATAAGTTTGGGTATTTTTACCTCATTTTTGCTAATACTTTTTTGTTCCAAATTTCATTTCTTTAAATTGTGCTTTGTTTGATCTTTCATTCAAAGAGAAAGCATGTTTAGGTAGCTTAGTCATGCATTTACCTAGTGTCATAATTATTGAACCCTTATTTAGTAAGTGAATGTAAAGTTTCTGAGAACCTACTGTAATTCAGAGAAGTCTATTTTCATTGTGCATGAAAATTGTTTAAGCTAAGTACAGAATTCTTCAGTTTTCATTTCTTTTTACAACTTTCTGTGTATCTCATCGCCCTTTAAGTCTGTTTAGCTTGCCTTCATTAAGAAAAGCTGTGAGAATTTCCTGTCTCCCAGACTTTATCTTTGTTTTTCCTTCATCTCCATTTTGCACAACTAGAAAATCTACAATATCTGTGAATAAACAAATTTAAATATTTTGTGAAACTGTGTTTGATACACGAATCTTATTTATTTTGCTTCCAAACATACATTAAAGTTCAGTTTACATTGCATTATTGAATATTAACTTATTTTCTTTTTCTTATTTTACTTTATCCCTTTTGAGATTAAATTTTCTATATCCATCACATTGTAAGAATAAGTTTTTCATAGGTGAGACAAAATACCTAACACCTACAACCTAAGAGGAGAAGTTTACTTTGGCTCAAAATTTAAAAGATTCCATTCCAGTTGGCAGGTCCAAGGCCAACATATCATGGAGTAGGAAATAGGGTAAAAAACCAGCTCAACTTAGAACAACTAGCAAGCAGAGAGCAACAGAAAAATACACTGCTACCATAAAGTATGTTTCTTGGTTGAAAAAAAAAAAAACAAGGTGTGAGATACTGTAAAGATGACTATTATATTCTATGATTACCATAGGTAGTTTTATCAGAAGCATTACATGAAGGAAAGGCTAATCGTACCTAGATAAGTGCCCGTTCCAGGAAGACTAGAATACAGCTCCTACAAGATAGATTTCAGTCTGAACATCCAGTGAATGTGACATATCAGGGATTCAGTTTTGGTGTCTTCTGTGGGCAAACTCGGCATGGAGCAGAAGCTGTGGCCACGTCAGCCTCGGGAAGTAGAAGTCTACACTACTGAGTATATGCACATCTTGGTCTCTGTCACTATGAGCCTTTTGTATTGAGCCCATTTGGAAATGGTCTGTAGCTGACAAAAAGGATTGAATGCTACCCACAGAATGAATAATATTCATTTAATAATCCAATCCCTCCTCTTTTGTGACCATCTTTCGCTGAGCAATTACAAGGGAAACAAGTATCTTCATTCCTTCCATCCATATAAGGTTGCTTCTACACCTCTACCTCCAATATCTCTGTGACTTATTGTGCAGTTCTATTCCTGATAGCTCCATACTCATCGAGGCACATCATTTTCTACACATTCCAAATGAGTATATGCCTGGAAATGCCTCTTGACTTTTTTCTTTCGGTCTACATGTGTAAGTAGATACGGTACCTGAGCTGCTATTCATTATGAAGTTTTTCTTAAAGTTCTTGCCATCAGGAGTATCTGAGAAGAGGCTGTCGTCCTGCAGCTGTCCATACTTAGGTAGATGTACACAACCATCTATGAACAGAACCCATTTGTTCTTCTGTCAGCTTATCATGGAGCACACCCACCTGATGAGGCCATAGGTGCATGCCGGAGGACAGGAGGTACTGCAGGAGGAGAAATTATGGGCATCTTTACTAGTGCTTCATGAAACTTACTTTCACTTCTAAGACCTTCTCTATTCTGATATATGGGTGTTGACATAGACATGGACATGGACACAGACACAGACACAGATATAGATATAGATATAGATATATAGGCATAGACATAGATACAGTCATGGACATAGACATAGATGTAGGTATATAGACAGACATAGATATAGGTATAGCTATATAGACATAGACACAGATATGATGATATCTATACATGTATAGATATCAACATAGAGATAGATAGAGATAGAGAGATAGAGATAGAGATAGAGATAGAGGTAGAGATAGAGATAGAGATAGAGAGAAAGGTGTCTTTCACTTGATAGAGTGTTGCTGTGCATATTTGACTTTATGTTTGGACTGATCAGATATTAACTCACTGGTTAATCACATGACAACTTAATAACTCATGGTTAAACTAAGTTTCCAGTAGAGCCCAGTGGAAGGCCAGGAGCCTAGTGATTTCAAAGGTAGTATTGTTTTTAGCTGATGGCAGCACCTTGTGAGCTCGCCTCCGTGTCTGCTATGGACACCTCAAGTACTGTTGGGTCTCGTGGACCTATGGCATCAGTGGTAGGCTAATGTGTACTGACTGTGGACCCTGCTCTTGTTTTTAGCCCTAATGAAGTGACAGTTTTCCAAGTGACTTATTTAGTTAATAGGCCAGAACACATTCAAATGAAGGAATGTTTTGCTATCCAATTTGAAGCAGGTTTACTGTGAGTTATGCTTCCTTCTTGGTCATAGAGGCCAGACCTGACAGATTCCTCCCCACTTTAGGGGGGCTATCTTGGCATTCTCTGAATTGCTAACTTACCAGAAATTTCACTGTGGTATATGACCTCCAAGCTCTGCTTGTTCTCTGTATTCTGTTGCATTGAGTGCCTTGCCGACATGAACAGAGCACTGTTTCTCTTTGCCTTTGATCTCCGTCTTGAAACATTTGGATATATAAAGTATTTTTGATGCTTGACATTCAAACATTCCTCTGCCATGACATTTTGTATTAAAGCATTTTGTTTTGCTTTTGGACCTACTCTTCAGTTTAATTTTCTTTACTGAGTAATAAATGATTTGCTTCACCTTGTTCTCTTTTGTAATTCATAGATGTAATTTTTTTCCTCTGTGGCATATTTTTGGAAATATTTTCATTCTTATTATTTTGTCAATCAATACAGTTCTTTTGTTATTTCTAGTAGGTTGGCTGATGTAAACTCAACCAAATGCATTTACTGAATTAAAAAGAAATATTTTCATTATTGTGATGTGTTCGCTTTTAAAGATTACATGTCCTACCTTTAAGATATATTCCCTTGAATATGAAGGACAAAGTAAAAATTATTCTAAAAATTTGCTTTAGCAGCAGCAAAAGTGCTTTAATAACAACATTTCCATTAATTCACGTTAGAAGTCCCTGGCTTTTGGCACACTGTGTCATTACACAGTTTTGATACTTTCAACTCTGAGTTAATTTATACAAATCCATCGAAATAGTTTTCTGCTGACAATAATTCCTCACTATGCAAAGGAAATTTTACTGACATTTTCTTTGGTATTTATGACAGCTGAGTGTCAGGAAGGCTTCCAATTTGTTTTGGATACCCAGTTTAAGAAGATTTTCTACTGCTCACATAATCAGCTTTTTTAAAAAATTTATTGAAAAGCGAGGGATATTCAAAATCGTGAGAGAAACGTAGCTGCAAACTAGGAAGTGAGTCTCAGAAGGTGTCAGCTTGACCCAGATAAAAGCAAGTCAGCCACGCCCCTCACTCTTTCATGAAAATTCTTTACTACCAGATTCATAGTGTTCTTTTTGAAAATATAGAATATCCTGTTTCCTAAACAACAAATATCAGTTTCTTCTTGCTTTGTCATGTGTTTATTATGCATTGAGATGTATTTAGTAAGAAATTCAGATGATAACTGTTGAGATAGTTTCAAATTTAAAATAGTGTTGTGAGTTATTTACTGATATATTCATATATATACTTATTTATATTTTTATGGTCATAAATCTGATACCTTTTTGAGTAACAAAAACTAACCACACATTTTTATATTGCCTGTAAGTTAGCTGTCACCATTGCTAGGATTTACAAAACAATTTAGGCTTCTCTTTCACAGAACACGTGCATTGTAGAACAACTGTCCTGTGAAAATTAATGTACAAGCTGAAGTTCTAGAGATGTTTGAGTCTAAGTGTTTGATGTTAATCTCGCCATCAGTGTGACCCCACATCAACAATCTATGAACAAGACATCACAACTTAAAATAACAATACTGCATTGCTTATTTTAGACTTTTCATTGCTTATAAAATAAGCATAAATAAAATAAAATATTACTGTGCAACTTTGAACTAAAATTTTTACTGTAGGAAATGAAGACACAAACCAAACTGTTAAACGAAGTACAAGTTTTGTTTGCTTTTACTTTCGACAGAAAAATTTTGCACTCTGAGGCTCAGAACAAAATCAACAATAACTTTGAATTTAATTATCTTTTTAAATATTATAGCAATATGTTTTGTTTGATACTATGTGCTGGTTTAAATTCTTCAGTTTCTGATTTTAAATAGAATCTCAGTTCTAAATCGCAGGCTCATCATATCCCAGGAATAAAAAAAAACCTAAACTACAGATTACTGGGGTAAATAAAAATCAGTGTAGAAGCTCACAAGTCAAATTTCTAGGTGTGTATGCTTATAGTCTCATGTATTTTCACATACACTGATGCATACATACATGTACTCATATACATATAAGTATACTAGTAAAAGTTTACAAAGGAGTCATATACATAATTCATCAGTTGAAATATGCTTCTAACGTTTTCTTTGATTTCATAGAATTTAATTCAACAAAGATGCTTTGAAATGTAGAGAATAGAAATGATGCCAGCTCCCTACATGTTATGTAATGTAGTCCAATTTATCACTGTGCCATGGAATTCTTATGTTATTTTTGACAGACGGCTATCCATCTGCTCATGTTATGTAGCCACCATACATACTAACTGCTCCTTTCTTTTTTTCAGTTGCTTTGGTTGTTGAAATAACATATAAAATCTATTGATTTTTGTTATCATTATCGCTATTCTGTCTCTATTTTATTTTATTTATTTATTTATTTATTTTTGCCTTTTTGAGACAGGGTCTCCCTATGCAGTTCAGGCTGGCCTTGAGCTCACTTTTGTAGCCCAGGCTGGTCTCGAACTCACACCGATCCTCCTGCCTCAGCCTCCCGAGTGCTGGGATTACAGGTGTGAGCCACCACGCCCGGCTCTGTCTCTATTTTAGCAGTCAGTATGTTCAGATAAAATTCTGTAGGTGTGAGATGGAAGTATAAATAGATAGGGATAAAACTGCAGCTGCAAGGATAACATTTCACTAGAGAATTGTTGATAAAACAACCAACTTCAATAAACCATTTTAACCTTTTGTAAGTGGAAGAGAAGCAATCTTTTAGTTATGAATTAGTTGAAAAGTTTATGGTTCTTACAAATATTTATGGTATATAAAAATCAATAACATATTTTAGCATATTAATGTGCTGATTCAGAATGTAAACACTGGTATTAGATCATCATAAATAATTCTTTCCTTTGGGAGGAAGGGTCTACAGGGTGTTCAGGGTCTAACTACTAAATAGGCCTCGTAGTATTCCACCTGTTTACAGCCTCCCAAGACCTGGGATTACAGGTGTGCACTGGCACACACTGTGTCAATTGCCATGTCAGAGCGCCCTGGGAATGGAGCCAGTATGACAGCCTCAGGGATTGAACCCCTGACGCTGCGCCTGCTTGGAGGTGCTTTAGTTCACTGAGATATTTGGTTAGGCCTTTCAAACGCTTCTTAACCCAGGACTTCCTAACATGTCTTATGGGTCTTGGGAAAGTGATTTACACATTTTACTTCTAAGATGGGATGAAGTGATTTATTTGTTTGTTTGTTTCTTCGTTTGTTTTTGTACTGGCAATTGAACTCAGGACCTTCAGCCCTCCAGGCAACTGAGCTACATCCGTGGTGATGTGATTTTTGTATAATAGGATTTTTCTGGAATAGCAATGAAGTAGCATTTGTAAAATGTTTAGTAAATTCTCCACTGTTATCAAACAAAGTATATATGCTACATGTATACAGTATGTTATATATTGCTATCTATCTATCTATCTATCTATCTATCTATCTATCTATCTAGATAGATAGATAGATAGATAGATAGATAGATAGATAATTTATATATAGTTTTTATCATAATCTTCCATACCCATATTCCACGTAGCAGGAAGCGGAGAAAACAAATGGAAGTCATAAATATTATCCTGAGGTCTGATTCAAGAAAAGACACTTACTAAGCAAGATTCTTCACTGGCAAGACCATAGATATAGAGACATTTTTAGCTGCAATGGAGTTGGCAGAATGTAATGTTTGTCTCCTACTGCAGATGAATTAGATTTGTAGAACATGTGTTTAAATCAATGGGGATCAATGTTTATTGGAAAAAAATTTACAGTCTCTTAATTAATTTACCAGTTTGGTTGACTTGATATACTTTTCCTTGTTCACTAACTTCATCTTCCGTTCCCTCTCCAAATGAGGCAGCAGTATTTCTCAACATGGTACTTTGTCCTTTAAAAGTGAGGATCTTTGTTTTATATGGAATGTCCTTCATAAAGAAAAGTTATTTTCCCTAAATGTTGGATGTAAATGAATAGATTAAACATCACAAAAGCAAAGTTAAACTCTTCTTTGAAGAAAAAAACAATGTAAATAGTAGATCAAATGCTATTCGCCGGGCGTGGTGGCGCACGCCTGTAATCCCAGCACTCGGGAGGCTGAGGCAGGAGGATCGGTATGAGTTTGAGACCAGTCTGGGCTACAAAAGTGCGCTCAAGGCCAGCCTGAACTGCATAGTGAGACCCTGTCTCAAAAAAGACAAAACAAAAAACAAAAAACAATGAAAACAAATGCTATTCCCCAATAATGAACAGATTATAGGAATCATAAATATTCCTTGCCCTAAATATTGAAAAATATTTATCCTACGTAACACTGCTTTTCCACTATTCTCTTCAGCACCTGGTGTTCCATGACATCTTGTATTATGCAGAGGATCAACATGGGCACTAATATTGCTCCATGTTGTAACGCATTGTCCTGCATGGGAAAGTTTAGGGTTCAGTGTTCTTTCCAAAGTTCAGTCAGAAGTAAGAGACCAGAAATCTTAGACACATTTGCTTTGGAAGATAACAAGTTCCACATGTCTTCATTTAAAGGTTTTATGCAAGATTGATATTTTGTGTTCTACTCTCTGTGCCCTTAGAATAATTCTTTCATTTTATTGATTGATTTAAGTCATTTGAAACTAACGTGTTTAGAGACAAATATAAAGTCTCATTTTATAACCTGGCGTGCATCTAATTAGCACACGAAAATATAGATGGAATTTATTGACTTAATGGTATATGTTTGTAGTACAAGATGATGGCATTTATTGTGGGGAACCAGTACACAAATATAGCACATCTCAATTATATTCTATCCTTCCTCTTCCACCTTATTAAATGTCAACATCAGATTCACATATGTACCTTATAAGTCCTTATAAAGTTAAGTATCATACAGATTAACAACATGATTAATAGTCTAGAAAATATATAAAATGCATGATAATTATATTAAATCAAAATACACATATTGATATATTGTCCATCATAGATTAATTTATTTCTCCTGTTTTGCCCACCATGCCTTTTGATTTTCTTTTATTTCTTAATTTTCTTTGCATTTTAGGGAAGAGTCTACAGTATTTTCAGGTTCTCACTACTAGATCAGACTCAGGGATCCACCTTGGGAGATTTGCAGCCTCCCACGAGCTGGGATTACAGGCACATGGCACCATACCCAGTCTCAGTTACCATCTCAGCAAACCCGCGGTGCGGGGGTGGAGCGGGCTGGCAGGGCAGGCCAGGTATTGAAGCCCTGGCTCCTGTGCTTGCTTACAGGCACTTTAATCCTTTGAGCTATCTGCTTGATCCTTGTGCCTTTTCAAGTTTGATTTTTTGTGCATTGAGAACAGGGTCTACAGGTCCTCACTACACAGATGGGACTGGTAGTGATCCTCCTGTTTTTAGCTTCCCAAACACTGGGATTACAGGCCTGCACCACCATGCCTAGTCTCATGCCTTTTATATTATGCTTCATCTATATATTGATTTTTCTCATACAAGACAAACCATGTGCTATTTAAACTTGTGTATTTAATTTTATTTAACTTATATTAGCATCTCAAGGTACATCAAATTTTCTACAAAATTATTTATCCTGCTGTATGTAGTAGTTGTACTCCACGGTGTATTAATACCACACTTTCTTTATTAATTTGTCTCTAATAGTCATATTGGCTGTTTCCAAGATTCAGCTGTTATGAATTATACTGACGTCCACAGGAATGTGCATGTACATGTATATCATGATGTCTTCAAGCCTTTCAGCAAAATGCCATCCTCAGAAAGGAAAGAGCTGACTAAAATGGAATTTCTAATTTTCTCAGCAGTCCCCAGTCGTGGCTGTTTACACTCCCACCAACAAAAAAGAGGGGCTCCCTTTTGCACCCCAGCTTCCTAAGCACTGATAGTGATTGATGTCTTGGTGATAGCCATTCTCCCAGGAGTGAAGTGGAATCTAAGCGCGATTGCAATTGGCATTTCTCAAGTGATCATTGAAGTTGAACATTTTTTTTTAAATTACCCACTTGTGTTTCTTCATCTGAGAAATATTTAATCACTTCAGATTTCTGCTTTTTAAATTGAGTCTTTATATTTGAAAACTCTACATTTTTGAGTTGTTTATCTATTCCAGATAGTGGTTATGTGGAGTAGCTGTCAACTTTTTCCACTATTTGTGGATGTATATAGACTGTGGACATTAGTGTGGAGATTCCTCAACAAACTAAAACTAGAGGTTTGATTAGACCCTTGTGTTTTCCTTCTTAGTATTTTCCTGAAAGAACTAAAAGTATCCTATCACAGCAAAATATACACATCCATGTTTATAGCAGCACAACACATAGCAGATAAATCTTGGAAATAGCTTAAATGTCTTTATACTGATGAATGAATAAAGAATTTTTTGTTTATTTTTATAAATAATGGAGTATTACACAGCCATAAAGAAGGATAGATGGGACATTTCTAGATAAACAGATGTATCTTGAGACAATACTATTAAGTGAAACAAACTGAAGAGAAATTTTTAAGTAATACATTATTTTCTTGGAATGAGAAACTTAAATAAGTATCAACTTGTATAATATGTTATCCGATAGGTGAATAATGCTCAAAAAAGGAAGGATGTCAGAGTAAAAGAAGGAAAGGAAATGAAGGGAAAATGGAAACAAAGCTTTGTGAATAAGAAGAATAAGAGGATGAAAGGTGGGGATGGAATGAGAGGAATCAAGATATGGCCTGAAAAGGCACACATTCCCTACAATGAAAGTGACCATTACGTAAGCTGAAGTGTGCCTCAAGACTTAAATAATAAAAATATTTGTATATATTTAAGCATGAAAGAAAACCTGCTCCTATTCCCTTTGTTGCTTCTTGGAATTATTCTTCTGCAACTGTGGTTCCATTTAGAAAGCTTGAGCCTACACCTTCAGCAATTTTACTTACTTTACCTACCAGTAGATTAAGTGCTTCTGTTTGAGGGCTTAGGTCTGTGATCCATTTTGGTTTCAGTTGTGCGTATGGTGAGAGAAATGATGGATGCAGCGCACAGTGGAAGGACTTGAAGCAGGAAAGCCACGGTTGCGTGAATCAATGCTCACTGGAACTTGTCGGCCAGAGCAGGATCACACGGCCACATGTGCAATTTCAAACACGCTGGAAATGTGCTAGAATAGGAAATGCTAAGGTAGTCTGTAAGTCTTTGCTATTAAGGACTCAGTAAGGAGGGCTAATCGCTAATCTTGAACGAAAGGGTAGTCTTAACTCATAGCACTTTCCATATTTATCAACTGCAAATTTATTAAATATATCAAGTAAAATGCCAAAAAATTGTTAAACTATTGCTAAGATCTATCTTTAAACAAAAGAACAAGAAATAATGCACCCTGTACATGAAAAGCTGTCTCCATTATATTAATATCAGCACATCAAATTTGAAGACCATTTACAAAACGTATTATGGAACTAAAGCTAAATGACCAAACAAATAATGAATTAAAACAACTGGAACAATGATGATTGGAGAAAAATTAATAAAAAGCTGCAGAAACAAATGCATGGATCATCTCCAGCAGCCCACGTAAAGAGCAATGCAGAAGGCTTTCCTGGGACTGTACATTAAACGTCAGGCAAAGAAAACTTATCGTCACCTCATGGGGCTCCTTCTCAGTTCAGGGGCTGAGTTACAGTAGCAAACTAACAATATCACAAACGTAGCTCTAATTTTGTCTGGCCAGCTATATATTTGTTGCAAAGTAGCCTCTCACCTGCAGTGACACACTGGGGAAAATGTTTTTGTTTTGTTTTGTTTTGTTTTGTTTTTAAATGAAATAAGTAATTCATTTATTGAAAGTCTCGGTTTTGCATCTGAAATTATAAGCTCTCATCCTACTCTTGTAGGTTATCTATCTATAATTTTACAACTCATGAGCTGCTAGAAAACATGTGTGAGGCTTACTATTTTTTTTAGGGAAGCCAATGGACAAAGTTAGAGCTTGCAAGGAAAGGAGTAACGATAGTGGATCTTAAAAACATTTTCATCACAGTATCATATAAATCCTACCAATTACAAATAGTAGTATTATGAAAATAATTATCAAAAATCTAGGATCTAATTTTTATCATAGAAAAATAAAACTTAACAAGTTTAATGCTTATCCATGAAAAGGCAAGGAAATCAGGCAATATAGCTGAAGAAAGGAGAATGAAAAGCAACATGGATGAACACAAATGAGTAGATGAAAAATGAATGAATGGAAAAATCCAAAGTAGCCTAAGGTTTAATAAATATTAACAAAAGAGATATACTGAGGAATCTATGGAGGGAATGATAAGAAAGGAAATAACAGGTAACTGAAAATGAAGCAGAAAATCACTACACACCCGCAGAATTTGAACAGGTTATAGAGAGGCCAATGGAATATGACTATATAATATAAATATTCATTTGAGGAACATATACTTATCCAAATTTACAATAATATATCATGTTAACATAAATGTTTTTCATGTGGTTACGTAAAGAAATGTATTTATACAGAAGCTTAGACAAATATTCGACAGCAATAAGAATGATTTAATATGATTCTCTTTTTTATTTTTATTTTTCTATTTTTTATATTTTAGGAAAGGGTCTACAGAGTGTTCAGGGTCTCCCTACTAGATCAGACTCAGTAGTATTTCGCCTATTTACAGTCTACCAAGATTCGGGATTACAGGAGAAAGCCACCATGCCCAGGGTCAATTGCCTTCTCATAGTGCCTCTGGAGTAAAACATTGCAGCCCCAAGAACTGAACCCCTGACCTTGCGCCTGCTTGTAGGGGCGTTAACCTACTGAGCTATTTGGCCAGACTTTAGTCACTTTTCTTGATTTGAATAATTACAAAATTGAAATGCTCTTAAAACTGAAAAATATATAGGTTATAATTTACATATAGGCATACAAGAACATATATTACTTACAAATGAAAATCCCAAACACAAATGAGAACCACCAACAAAGATCTTCATCATTAAGTGGGCACCTGGTCTTTGAGAATATTCTCTTGAGACAGTTCTCTTTGGTTCCACTTTGTGTGGCACTGCATTCATGGCTGCTTCCACGTCCTCTACAGTGGTGTAAGTGACAAACCCAAAGCTCCTGGAACGCTTGGTGTTTGTTTGGGACTTGCACTACCATGCAGTCTTTGAGTGTTCCCTGCTGCTTAGAATGGCTCCTCAGACTCTCATCAGTTGTTGCAAAGCTCAGCCATCTGATGAAGAGCTTCCATAGTTGTTTGGGCTCCTTGGGAGACCCTGACTTAGACATGAGAGCAGTCGGAAGAGAGACTGTTGATGCTTCCTCTGCAATGTCCACCAGCAGCAGACCATTTTCTGTCTTAAAAGCAATAATAGCATTAGGAAAATTATGTCTATATAGAGTAATATGAGTCTGAATTTTAAAAAAAATGAAGATGGGTAAGGGAAGGTAAAAGGAAAACTCTTCAATTTTAGGATAAAATATGTAAATTTGAAAATTGCAGGGGGGCTTTGAGGGTTAGCTCAGTGGCTTAAGTGCCTGCACAGGCAATCCTAGTCAAACACAGGGGAAAGTAGTTCCATCTCCAGACCCATCCTTAAAACAACCTGAGCCAGAAAAAAAAAATCCAACCTACAGAAATATATACTAAACAAGATGTTGCCATGATTGAGTGGGCACCCTGTGCCCTGGTGATGGCCCTAGTGTGTAAGACTCAGGGGCTGGACCTAGTTTGCATCATGGGACACTGTTCTTATGAATGGAGCAGTGTTCTCCCATAGGATGAGTGAACTTTCATTTCTGTAACACTGGGGTACTTACATTGCAAGTCGATTTACATTAATGCAATATCAGTAGGGCAAAATAATTTTGCAGTTCTATCTGAAATGAAAAATCAAACCACCAAGAGTTCTAGAAGCATGTTGTAACTGAAAAGTTTACTCAAACACAGTAAGCTATATTTCTATGCATAGGTACAACATTTAATTCTGAAAATCTTAAACACTATTGTAGTGATGTCATAACTACACTTCTACACAGCTCCTGAGTGTAATTAGCTCAAAAATTTCAGAAAACTATTCAACATTTTCAGTAAAAGTAAAGATATACAAGAATCATAAATCAAGAATTCTTAAAGTATAGTTAGAAATAACTTCTACATGTGTGTCAGGATTCAGGTATGGTTACTTTCAGAGACATATTTACTGTGGCTGAAATTTGATTCAAATTGTAATCCTTGTAGCCCTTCTTTTTCTCTAATTTTTGGTCTGTAAACTTATATTCTTAACCCGCCAGAAGAAAAGCTGAGTGATACTATTACTCTATAACACAGGTACTTGAGCATAACATCACTGTCTTTCTGAGTATCAAACACCTTAGACCTAAATTGGAATTGGTATTTCCTATTCATCATTGATATTCTAATAAATCTCTATGGAATCTGATAAAAACAGTTACACATTTTTACACATTTAGGAATCTAAGTATATACAAAGTTGTCAATCATATGGCATTTTACAAGCCTTTTACTCTCATTTAATACCCTTTTTTGTTTTCTTGTAAACCAACCATTTACTCGAGAGAGAGAGAGAGTACAGCAGTAACAGAAATTAAACTAGAAGCAGCACACATCTAAAAGACCATAATGACAGGCATACCAAGCATATAGCCCTTCAAGTTCAGTGAGGACTCAGGACATAAGAGAACCTGTGCTATGACATCCTATAACTCAGTCGTTTCCCGAATTTTCTGTTCGAGGAGATTATGGGGATACAGAGGAAAGGTACTGAAGATACACAGTGTGCCAAAGGAGAGTCACACAGAGAGAAAACATTCTCTCAGGCTTTCACAGAGAGCAAACTGGTCAAGCAATGGCCGTGACTCAACCAGATGGCTGACACTGACAACAGCTCTACCAAGCACTGTACATGGTTCCAAAGTAAATCCTGAGGAGATTTGACTGACCTTAAGAGATACAAAAGTTACATGTTTTGCTATACAGGTCATACTTAAACTTGCCCTTAACCATCCAGCAGAAAAGTTTAACCACAAGGCATAAAACATAGAGCTAGATTAGAATGCTGAGCTGTGAAGGTATTAAATCAACAGTTTCCAATATTGCCAGTTTTACCAATGATACCCTGTAATTATCAAGCTTTGGATTATGTATACAACTACTTTCTCTTAGTTCAATAAGAAGAAATTTGGTTGTATCAATAACAATTTGAATAATTATAATATCTACACCCTGTGCTCTGTATAATTAATAGGACAACAATATCAAATATTGAAATGTACTATTAATGTGTGTTGAAACTGTCACTTTGTTATACATTGTTATTTCTTATTAAAAGTAATAAAAAGTAAAGCAAATTGTAAACAGATGGTAGTACTGACAAATAAATTATGGCAGAGTTCATGAAGAAATAAAATAGAGCAATAAAATAGACAAGACGACCCTTCAGGCAATATGTATGAATCCTTATAGATATTAAATAGGATCACTAGCATTATGATTAAATTTATGTACAGCATGTAAATAAATTGTAGTATGCATACCTAGATTTTTAAATAGGTGTCCTTTGTTATGATAGCATGGCATGCTTACAATTGTAGATCAACACAATAGTTGCTCTGGGAAATGTTTAAGTTTGACTTCAGGAAGGAGCCTATTAGAGTCTTCTACAATGTAGGTGGTATTTTATTTTTAAAGTGAGTGGTGAATGAATTGTTGATTTCATTATTACAGAAAACTTACATTTACATTTTATACACAGCTTATTAAATCATGATGAGCAAAATAAGTCTTAAAAATTTTAGTTATGTAATCTACAAAGTTCAGAATTTCACTACTATTATTTGTGATACATGTCGTATGAGCTACCTTCTATTTCAAGATAGTAGCCTTTCAGTTAAAAATCCATGATGATAATTTACCTACAATGGTTTCTTTTTCAACTTTTTTTTCTTAAACACGTAGGAAAAAATAAATTATGTAGCGCAGCTTGTTAGAAAAAAAAAAAAATGAAACGATGTACCAAAAAGAATTTGAGTGAGATGAGTTCAGTTTTGTTTTGGACATACTAAACTTAACATAAATTTTATCCAGGAAGAGGAAGATTTTGTGGTTGACTCCTAAGTCAATGACTAGATAGAAATGCTAATACCTGTTACTTAACAGGAGGTCTAATGTACTTTTCAAAATCTTTTACATTAAAAGTCTTTTCTCATAGTTGTAAATTTTTATGGAGCTCACTATCATAGCTAACAAAAATTTGCCAGTTGAGCATCTCTTGTGTCACATGCTCATTTGCAGACTGTCCTCTCTTTTTGCTGTGGATGGTCACCCAATAGTAGATGGCATCCAAATGACTTAGCTATCAAGCATAGAGGACTGTTCTTTTGAGTAAGAAGGCTCTACGTTAGTTTGGTGTTCTTAATTGTGCAGTACAGTACTACAAAATATACAAATACCTTTTTTCACTACTTTATTTTTGCTCACCAAAATGTTATGTGTTTTTGAAATTATACTTGCACAATAGCCTGAAGACAGGCAATTGTGAAATAGAAGGAGTCAGAAAGGAATAAGGGGAAGGGAAGAAAAAAGAGAAAGAACAAAGAAAAAAAGAAAAAGAACTAAAGAAGAAGGCAAAGAGAGGGTTGCAGGCAAAGAACAAAGGGAAGAAAAGAAAAAGAGAGAGGGAGGAGGGGGCAAATAAGTGATTACTTGTCTTTGTTTCTTTTGCATTAATAGAGAAGTTTTTGGTAAACTATGTCATAAAGGAAGCTTATTTGAAAATATTCAAAAAATGATTTTACCAAAAAAGATTTAGAATAAATCCATGTTAAAAAAACCACTCAACTATTATTAGAAAATGTGAGACAGTAAAAGATGAGAGCTTGATCTAAAGTTTTTCTCTACAAAAAATGATAGCCTAAGAGGACAAGCTTTGGGATATTTATTGGCCAACTGATTTAATAGTTTGCATTAACAAAGGACTGGGGATATTGTTGTGAAGAGCAGGGAGATGCAGCCGAATTCTTGCTGGGGGCAGTTTAAAAATTGAAATTTGATTATGGGCTATATCAGAAGAGAATGAAGAGATAAAATCTCTAAAACTAGTCTTGCATTGTTATCACTCAAAACATGCTATGCCACTTTGAAAAATAAAATCTAAAATAAATGCTCTATAGAAAATGTTTAAATAAGTAATATAGCATCTAATGAATATCTTTCTGAAAATGGATACATACAAGTAAGGAAGATGCCCCATTGTCATAAGTTCCTGCCTGACAAGTGCAAGTTCTTGAGTTGACCCTTAGTACCATAAAAATTTTTTTTGAATAAATTGATACCCAAAAAAGAATTACCTATGAAGCCAAATCTATAGCAAATAGGGGGAAACCTGTTTGATGAAATGAAGTGCCAGAAAACATGAAAAATGACTAATTTTCAAGATAATAATAACATTGAGTATCTCAGACTAGTGGCCTTTTAACACTCCTCTTTTCACATGTGTTGTCATTTTTGTCATCACCTTAACTGACTAGTATGCTATGTCTACAAAAATTTTAACACTCTCATAAGTATTCTTCTGCAAGTATGTTTCTAATAATTTACCTATATTTGTTGATTGTTGATCAACGAACTTGTCCCTTATATAACATGTAGCTTTCGCTTCTTCTGAACTTTAATCTGCAATTTCATATTTTTGTGCATTGATGCAAAGAACATTTTTTTAAATATCCATTTTTTTATGTTTAAGATGACTTTGTCTACTCATATTCATTCCATATGAATTTTTGAATTTTTTCTATATTTACAAAAATAACCTTACAATTTTGATATTTATTTATTCTTTATTTAAAATTTTTATTGTATAAATTTAACAATGGTTATATTACATATTTTCATCATCAGATCATTTTAGATTAATATATATAGGTATATAAGATTGATCAGACAATTAAACATTCACACATTCAATCAACATTACTTTTTTTTTTCTCTTCCCCTTTCTTATTTTAAAAGTTGACACATTGCATATTGTCCTCACAATAGTTTTACAGAGCACAGTGTGTGGGCCTGACCTACCTCCCTATTGATTTTGCTAAGAAGAAAAAAAAAAGAAAAGGAAAAAAAAAGAAGAATAAGAAAGGAAAAGAAAATTCTTTTCTTTGGACTAAGAGGAAGGAGATGCATACACAGTCAAATGTTCTGCAACTGCACTGGGCCACCAGTAAAGCTTGTAATATTGGACGCTATTGACCTAAGTCTTCTAAAGCTCATCTCACCAATCTAGCTGTGTTTCATGCATTGTAATTAAGCTTTTTTTTTTTTTTTTTTTTTTTTTTTTTTTTTTTTTTTTTTTTT
>PVJA010030560.1:0-25528 GCA_004027025.1 Myocastor coypus
ACTCTATAGAATGATTGTGAGGACAATATGCAATATGTCAACTTTCAAAGAAAATAAGGGGGAAAAGAAAAAAAAAAGTAATGTGGATTTAGAAAGGTTAATGTTTAATTGTTTGATCAATCTTATATACCTATATGTATTAATCTAAACTGATCTGATGATGAAAATATGTAATATAACCATTGTTAAATTTAAACAAAAAAATTGGAAAAAAAAAGAAAATGGATAATATGAAAAAAAAAGATTTGAAGAATTGATGAATATGGAAAAAATTTCTTCTTCTTTGCATAAATAAACTGAATAGCAGTTCTTAAAGTATTGTAAAATAATAAAGCCATTGCCCTTGGCAGGTGTAATCTTCCAAAAAAAAATTTATTTCTTAAAGATAAATATTTGTTGTTTCAGTTGTAGATGTGAAAAGCACTATTGCTCAGTACTACTGGCATTGTGAGTTTTGCTAGCATAGAAAATGTGTAAGAGAAAGTCCATGTAAGTGCATTTTAAGAGCCTCTTAATTTGGAAGTGCAACAAACTTGGTTATGGATTTTATTACTTTTATCCTTCTTCTTCTCAAAAGTTTCCTTTTCATTCTGTTTTGTTTATTTTTTCGGTATTCTTACTTGATATTCTGAACACAGGCCATTTTATCTTCCCACATTGCTGTCCTCTCTCAGTGTAATTCATGTTACCACTGAAATCAGCAGTATCGCCAAAGATTAAATTGATGGGAAGAGCAGACTCAGTAAATTTTCCCATTAGCTAAAGAGTTCACATGGAAAGGGCTGAGTGGCAAGGTATTATCTCAAGAGATTTTCTGCTATGAAAATTTTATAAGTTATGAAGCTATGAAGCAAAATTCATCCATAACTCTTACAGGTATCTTCAAAAATAATTACAGCCAAAAGTTCTGTATTCATCTTAATTAATACTGTTTACATTTCAGTCCTAAAAAAACAATGAACTTCTTCTTACATTTGGCAATTTACACAAAAACACAGCGAAAGAGATGATGAATCAAGGGGGTGGCGATACAAATAATGTTAAAAGGATCAATGCTAATCGTACTGTGTGAGTTTATGAATAATTTATAAACCAATTGTAGGTGATAGGAATTGGTCTCCTTTCGCAATCTTACTTTCTGTAAGAATCCTTGTGTTCATTCTAGTCAAAAGTAGTTAATAATAAAAGTAGAATTATATACTTAGCATGGAGCTAAGCAGTAGCGATGCTGATAACAGTGACATAAACATAAACTTTTGGATCAGGGGAACAGGAGAGAGAATGCAAACATTTGCCTATTTTATCTTTGACAAGAGGGGTAAAAAGGTACAGTGAAGGAAAGACAGCCTCTTTAATAAATGGTGTCAGGGAAACTGGCTCTCCCCCAGCAGAAGACGAAATCTAGACCCATCTCATGCCAAATGCATTAAAATAGAATCTACATAGATTAAAATCTCAATGTTAAAGCAGATTTAATCTGTTGTAAGATAAATAAGCCAAACGTTTAAAGTTATTGGCTAGCAAGATAGCTCAGCAGTCTAAAGCACCTGTTTAGAGAAGCTTAGGCAAGTGCACAGTTCGATCCCTGGCACCGCATGCCGCAGTGGTCTTGCCCCTAGCGTGGGCTGAGCTGACTACACACAAGAAATGAAATAAAAATAAATAAATAAAGTCCTAGGCATAGATAAGGACT
Source organism: Myocastor coypus (assembly GCA_004027025.1). NCBI lineage: Eukaryota > Metazoa > Chordata > Mammalia > Rodentia > Myocastoridae > Myocastor > Myocastor coypus. The sequence continues at coordinate 1,694 of PVJA010030560.1, forward strand.
TTATGAACAGAAGCTTAATTGTACAGGAAATAGTATGGAGAAACAACAAATGGGATCAAAGCAAATCTTAAATCTTCTGCACAGCAAAAGAAGCAACTAATAGCATGTAAATAAAACCTACAATATGAGAAAATACTTTTCCAGCTAGCCCTTAGAGAATTAATATCTGGAATATAGAAAAAACAAACTCGAAAAATCCCCCTAGAATAAGAGACTCAATCAAGAAACAGGCAAGTGAACTGAACAGACACCTCACAGAAGAAGTGCAAATGGCCAACAAATTCATGAAGAAATGTTTAATATGACTAGCCACCAGAGAAATACTGGTTAAAACAACACTGAAACTGCATCTCAGCCCAGAAGAAAATCTCATCATTAAGAAATCAAACAATGACAAATGCTGGTGTGGCCATAGGGAAAAAAAGACCCTTCTGCATTGTGGGTAAGACAGTAAACTAGCACAGTTACTATGGAAATCATTGTGGGAATTTCTGAAAAACGGAAAGGAAATTCCATTTAATCCAGATCTGTGTCTTGTAGTACACTCCTAGAAGCATTAAAAATGTCATATTACCCATGTATGTATTGTCATGTTTACAGGAGCAGAATTCATAATAGTTAAATCTTGGAAGAAGCCTGAACGCCTGCCCACAGATGAATGGACAAATAAATTCCACCCAATGGAGTACTATCCTGCCATGAGAAAGATAAATTAGAGTCATTTGTAGGAAAATGGATGCACCTTCAGGTAGAAATGTTAAGTGAAATAAATTAGATGCAGAAGTTTAAATAGTCCATGGCTTCTCTTTTATGAGGAACCTCAATTATAAATAAAGAGAAAAATCAAAGAGCAATAACAAGAAATAAGGACTTAGATTACCCTCAAATGGAAAAAGGACCAAGAGTTGGAAGGATGAGCAGGGAGGAAAGGGAGGGAGAAGTAAGAGGTCAACTAAGATGTGTGACGTACATGTACCAATTCCCCACAAGGAATGTAATTATTATGTACAGTAAATATGTGCTAATAAAAATTGAACATTAAAAAATGATATTCACTTTTGGATTGCCTAACCAATTGCTATTTCAGCTTTGTTTGCCTTCTTTCTAGGAAAATTAGAAAATATTTGTTTCTAAGCTCCCTTTGTAGTTAGTTCTGATCAAGTGGGGGAAGACATGAGATAGGAGGTTTGGGGGGCAATAGCTTCCCTTCTTGAAAAATGCAAGAGCTCCTGGGCCCCTTGCAGCCCTTGCGATGCCTCTTAACTTCCTCTCCTATGGAGTGCTGTGATTTCAGGATGTGACATCTGATGTGACAAAAATTGTCTTGTTACCATGAAGGAGAGAGTAAGAGAAGACAGAGACAGCAGCCCCACAACTTGGTTTCCATAACATCTAAGGTGAACTAGGAATCTTCAATGATATTCAGAATCAAATGCCTTTAGTAAACTATCAGTACAGTTTCTGTTACTTATACACAGATGCTACAAAACAGCTGGCTCTCTGAAGTAAATTATGAGTGAAGAGACTAACGAGGAAGTAATCTTAGAGTTTCACTGATATGAAGACCATTTCTCCAGTATTTTACATCAAGACATTTGCCTGATTTGGTTTCTTTTTCAAGCCTAGAATAATGCGTGAAGTTAATCTAATGTCGTGGTATCTATAAAGCTGATAAGTGTATAAATTTCTTCAGAGACCATTCCAAATTGGCATTTTTAAATCATTCATTGGCTAATCATTCTTTTGTTTAAATATTCACTGAATATTTGTTATGTGCCAGACCTGAGATAAATTACAGGTGAAAAATAAGAAAGATTAGTACCTTATGAATGAATCACATATACACTTGTACAGAAAAGTACTGCATATTAGTAGACAGCATAAAATATTACAGTGAAAAATGCAATAATATAAATGTAAGCAAGCTATGATTCTGACAGAAAAAAAAAATAAAACAACTGACTGTGGGGCAGCTTAGGGTATTCAAGGGGTTGTAATTGGGCTGGGTACTACTATAATCAACATTAATTAATTTCTTCACTTAAATGTAGTCTGCAATGTGTGCCTTCATATTGAAATATAAATATGATTGCGCATACCACGTTTTTAATTTTTTATGCTTATAAGAATCCAAGGCAAGCAAATAAACAGGATTTACCTTCGACATGTAAATTAAAATTTCTACCAAAAAAAACTAAGAAAGCTAATGTGACAGTATGCTCTGGTTTTTGAGTAAAGAATTTTAATTAGTTATATTAAGATATGAAAATTCAATTCATACCATCATCAATGTATTCAACTTCCAAGATCTTTATAAATGGCATCAAGTTGTATCAAGTATGAATATCTTCATATGTCTTACAGGCTCTTTGAACATTCAAGAAAAATTCCAAAATACTACATTTACATGTAATTGGGTTTTGCTCTTCACAAACAGCCCCTAGAGTTCAAAATGTTTGTAACAAACCATGAATGTTCACTGTTCATTTTGTTCTGGTGGAACTGAGCACTGAATCCAGGGGTGCTCTGCTATTAAGCCACATCTCCAGCCTTTTTATGTTTTTTATGTTGATATGTGGTGTTAATAAGATGATCTCAAAGTTGCACTCCTCTTGCTTTAGTTTCCCAGTATCTTGGATTAAAGATATGAACCGATAGGTTCGCAAAATTTTTTTTTTAATTTGGGATAAATAGAAATCTGCACTTTAAGTATCGAATCTGATTCTGTTCTTTCATTGATGATGTCAAAGCAGAACTTTCTTAGAAAACTCTTAGTTTTGAAATAAATACTGTATTTTGTAAGTTAAAGCAATTTTCCAAACACACACCTGGAATGTTCAGATACCATGATTATAAGTACAACATTAGGTTATCTGAAACTGAAAAAAAGTGTAACGCTCTTAGAAGCCGATCTCTGAGGCCATGAAATATGAAATTAGGAATATTACTTTTACTTATAACATATTTCTATTATATTTCACAAGTTAAATACAATTTTCAATACCACTTTCACTCGTGTTTATAATTGTTCGCTATTGCATTGCAAAATCTCAATTCCTTTGGCATGACCTTTTGATTTCCCATGAAATGGAGCTGCTGCTTCTGTAAAAACATGTTTAATATTTTGCTTTCATACTTGATACATTACAATTGTTTCTGAAACCTCATTCTCTGGGTTGGCAGTGCATCCACTATATAATATAATATCTAAGTGACTTTACAATGATGCTGAAAGAATTTCATGAAAACGTCAATGTTTCAGTTTTAATTTTAATCTCTGTCATACAAGAGTTGGACTTAGAGTAAAGAGGTTAGAATTTTATTTCATCTCCTCTGTTTTTAACCTGGCCTAGGTATCAAGATCACTGAATTCCTGGTTTTCTGTATCTCAGGAGATTGGCTTGCCTGCCCATCTCATGGGTGGAATCTGCATCTCCAAAGCTTTTTGTATACAGCAGCCAGTGTCTCTGGAATGTCTTCCAGCCGCATTGGGTTGTGTTATCCCTAGACAATGCCTGAAACAAGGATTTTCTTAAGTGGCTCATTTGGTAGTTCTTTCAGAAAACATGAGAAAATAGGAGATTGCAACTGTAAAGGGAGAGAGAGGCATTGAGGGGCTATCAGTAAGTGACGCTACTGGGCCCCTGGGATTTCTAATGCTGGGGTGCTTTGTGACACGATGTACAACCCACTCCTCAGTATCCTTCTATCCAAAGACTGAGGGAGTCGGGGAATCTGTGTGTCAATGCCTGTCCATTACTTATTAAGGGCTACTACAAGGGCAGAGCTCTATCTCATCTGAATGTGCAGCCTGTCGACATAGCTCTAGCACCCACTAGTTCTCAAGCAAAAAAAAAAAAAAAAAAAAAAAATGTAAATGCTAGGAGTTATATAAATTGGATCCAAGTATAAGATGGGTCCACGGTATATGTGTGAGGACATTAAAGTTCTGCCACACCTGTCTCCTTTGCAATCATTCTCTGATGAGATTAAAAGACACATCTTGGTCAGCTTTCCTTACTCCTAAGCCCTGGTACTCCACGTTCTCCCACTACAGCGATAATCACACTGAAGGCTAACCTACCCAGGAAACTCCAAGTTCTTTCAAACTGTAGTCTACCAGTTCTCCATCTATTTGATTGATGTCGGATAAGCCTGCAGTTCTTATGCAAAAACAAAATTTCACCAAGCTGTTTCTTATTTCTCTCAGGAAACAAGAGTATGCATAAATTACTGTAGTGTTTATGCCAAATAGCTATCCCTGTCTGTGACTCTTAAACTATTTTATTTAGACATCTAAAATAGTAGAGTAGCTTCTGCTGACATTTTAATATTGCTATCAAATTCATAACACTAAATCTTGGGGAGCTGTGATGTTTGATAATTCACTTAGCAGCACTCACTCCAATAAGTATGTATTAAGGGTCTGAGTTCTTCAAGGTACCAGGCTGCTTAGGATGCTCTTCCATTGGTCTTTACATTTACAGCCTACACACACACAGAGAGAGAGAGAGAGAGAGAGAGAGAGAGAGAGAGAGAGAGAGAGAGAGAGAGAGAGAGTTTAATTCAAGATCTAACGTAATGTTTAAATTTTATTATTTAAAATGGTTTATTGTTAAAAAAATCAGCCAACCAAGTTTAGACACAACAACAAAGGTAATACCCTCAGATTTACTTCGCACTGATAATTGACACTGTCTGGCAATTCATACTGAAGTTGTCTTTCTGCTGATGCTAAGATGCATCTTGCATGCATTTGCTTGTTTCTGTTATCTTTACAGAGAGTATAGTCTTGAAAGTAGTTTTGTATTTTCCACAGGTAGAGCTTATCGCATTCACAAACTTTTAGTGAATTTCTTCTCTTTATTAGTTCTCAAATCTATTTGTTATCCTGTTATGTTTCAACAGAATAACTTCCTTACTTCATTTATACCTTATTTCCTGACAAACCCCCTAGGTAAGAAAAAATGAAAGAAAGAACTTCACATCTCATAAGGTTAATGATTTTTAAATTTCTTACTTTGGTTTGATCCTGTACACCTAGTAGCAGTGTGCAAATCATTATTATTCAATGTATTTGTTACAGGGTTTCACCATGCAGCTAGCGCTCATAGTGACCCTCCTATTTTCAGCCTCCTCAGTGCAGGGATTACAGGCTGGTGCCACCATACCTGGTCTCCTTAGCCCACATAGCTTGCCCAGGGGCAGGGCTTGCATGGCACATGGTGCAGGGTATTGAACCCCAGTCCCTGCACTTGCCTAAGCAGGCACTGAGTCTGCTGAGCTATCTGGCCAGCCCAAGAAAATTACTTTATAAAGGCTCACACACCACTTTAATTTAGTCTAACTCAATCTTGACCTACTCGGGGAAAAAAAGGTCTTTCCCAGTTCCTTTCCCAAACCTTTGCTCATGAACAATGTGACAAAGGTCTGCGTCTGTGCATCTAAACATTGTATTCTTCCTCCTTCTGAGGGATCAGTAACTCTTTATTTGCTTAAATATGTTCTTAATAGCTGTTATTGGAAGTTTGAGATAGACAGAGTACCATGAGGCACTGGGACTTTCCCTAGGCGGCACTGAGGGCATTTCTTCCCCTCCCACTCCAAGCCAATTAGATTCCCATAGCTCTGGTGGGTTAGTGTAAAACACTACAATGAGCCTCACTCTGAGGGTTATATATAAACCATCCCTGACACATCAGCAGGTAAAGGAAGGAATAGCAAAAATCAGCCATGATTGCTGATCAGTCATTTTCACACAGTTTAAACTATGCCCTTTGGCAATAAAATGCCTTTAATTTAAAAATATAGAATAAGACATAAAAACATGCTCAATAAAATAACCCCAGTTGAAATAGAAATGAACAGTATTGGTAAAGCATACTGTATACTAAATATAAATAGTAGGCATTGTAATGAATAGATGAAGTGAGTTTCTGTGTGCCTGTGTATCTATGTCAATCCAGACATATATTTTTGAGTTCCACATAGTTGCACCATCAGAAATATGGAAGTTGATTTAAAAGTTAGAGTAAAATTATTTGTTTCATAAATATTTGATAATTAGTAGCTCAACAAAATCTTGACAGCAAATCATAAATTGTGTAATTTTGGAGTATTTTTTTTGGGGGGAAACTAGAAAAAATGTTTATTATCAAAATTAAAATGGACAAAGTGCAAAAAGTCAAGGGCCACTTGGACTGTGTTTGCTCAGTGAACTAGTGTTGTCCTTGATACCATGTGGGATGGATTCAGAAGACAGATTCATGAACCCCGTGTACAGCAAACAAAGAATTCTAAGGTACACTCAGTGGTAAGAGAAAGCACAGCTAAATGTACTAAAGTTAACTGCAAGGTGTGCTCAGGGAGTGCTGAGTTCATGCCAGGAAACACAAACAGGTGGTACAAACAGAAAATGTACAGTTAGTACTTGGGGGATAAAAAGTGAAATATAAATCAGGCTTTGGGATTTTAAACATGCTCACCCCACCATGGGAATCTCTCATTGAATTTCTCTGATGGGGTTGACGGAAATGATTGACAGGGGCTGTGCCACCTCAGGGGGCATCTACTGCACGACAGCTTTCCCACAACTCACTCTGAATTAATTGCACACATGATGTGCAGCTCCTATCTATAAACTTGAAATTCAAGCAGGGAAAAGATTATTGTAGCTCAAGCTATGGGATATAACAGGTATGTGCTGTGTCCCAGAGCTTTAGAGATTTCCTGGGTCTTTGGCAGAATAATGGAAAGAAGATTGTCCCTGAGGTGTTCTCTAAAGTCAGACAGATGGAGAGGGCGTGACCTCACAGCCATAGCCCTGGATATGCTCCATGGACTATCCTAATCCATTTAGTCTGTATTTTCCATGCAGGAATAATTTGTACTTTTAGGAAAGAAAATAAAAACAATGAGGACTAATAAACATTTCCAATATGTCCTCACTAATGTAGAGGCCTAATTTCTCTTCTTTGTAGTCAAAAAGGACAAGTATACTTCTGTTTGTGTTGCATGGTAACAAATACACAGAGAAAAAGCATCAAAGGAAACGTGTCTCAAAAGAAAGGTTAAAAACAATTTTTTATTAAATGTAATGAGAAATAAATAACAATGAGACAATTTCACAACAGGATAGTAGGACAGTTACAATAATTAATACATTGCACATTGTCTTCATAGTAGTTGTTCAGAGTACAAGATGTAGACATGATACCTTTTCTAAAAACTATTAGTACAAATATTTCTTCTCATTGAACTAAGAGAAAGTAGCTATATATATAGTCCAATAGTCTGTAGTAGTAGTGGGTTATCAGCAAAACTGGCAAAGTCAGAAGCTATTGATTTGAGCTGCTTACAGCTCAGCATGTTGATATGGCTTTACTTTTTATACTTCATGTTTAGACTTTTTCTGATGGGTGGTTAAGACCTAGATAAACCATTCTTCAAATGATGGGCATTTCGGTTGTTTCCAAGATTTGGCTATTACAAATTGGGATGCTATAAACATAGGTGCACAGATATCCGCTATGGTATGAAGCATGAAACAGAGTAGATTGGTGAGATGAGCTTTAGGAGGCTTAGATTCAATAGCCTCCAACATCACAAGCTTCACTGGTGGCCCACTGCAATTGCAAAACATTTGACTGTATATATATATCTGCTTCCTCTTAGTCCAAAGAGATGTATATTCTTTCCCCCCCTTTTTTTTCTAAGCAACATCAATAGGGAGGTGGGTCATGCCCACACACTGTACTCTGTACAATGATTGTGAGGACAACGTGCAATATGTCAACTTTCAAAGAAAAGAAAGGGGAAAAGAAAAAAAAAAGTAATGTTGATTTAGAAAGGTTAGTGTTTAATTGTTTGATCTATCTTATATACCTATATGTATTAATCTAAACTGATCTGATGGTGAAAATATGTAATATAACCATTGTTGAATTTAAACAATAAAAAAATTGAAACTCAAAAAAAAAAAAAAAAAGGCCTAGATAAAGCAAGACCTATATAACTAAAAATGTGCCTTTTGTATCTGACAAGGCCAGTCAAATCCCCTAAGGATTCATCCGAAACCATGTACAGCATTTTGTAGATCTTTTGTTAGTGTCAGCCCTGTGGATGAGTCACCTACATGGCTTGATTACTTTCTGCTCTCTGAGAAAGCCTGAGAGAATGTTTTCTTTCTAGGTGACTCTCCTTAGGCACACTATATATCTTTGGTACCTTTCCTTTGTAACCCTATAATTTCCTTGATTAGAAAATTTTGGATATCACTGAGTTGTAAGATGTTACAGTACAGGTTCTTTTGTGTCCTGAGTCCTCACTGACCTTGAAGGGCTAGGGCCAAAATAATGGATATCCTTATAGCCCTTCTTTTTCTCCAATTTTTGGTTTGCAAACTTATGTAGTTGACCCTCCAGAAGAGAAACTTAATATTATTCCCTATAACATAGGTACTTGAGCTTAGCATCACTATCTTTCTGAATATCAAACACCTTAGATATAACATGGAACAGGTATTTTCCATCAATTGTTGATATCCTAAACTTTAAATTCCTATAGAATGTGAAAAAAATAATTGCACATTTTTACATAAAAATTTAAAAATTTAATCGTATACAAAATTGTGGGATAATCCTATGGAATTTTTTCTTGTTTGTTATTCTCTCTCTCTCTCTCTCTCTCTCTCTCTCTCTCTCTCTCTCTCTCTCTCGTGGGACCAGAGTTCACACTCACAACCTTGCGCTTGCCAAGCAGGCACTTGTGCCTCAGAGCTATCTCCCCAGTCTCCTCTAATTCTCTTTTAATATCTTTTTTTTTTTAAAAAAATAAACATTTACTTGAGAGAGAGTATAGCAATAATTTACATGACATTAGAAGCAGTATGCATTTAGAAGACCAGAATGATAGGTATTCCCAGCATGGTTTTAATATCTCACATTGCTATCCTTAGTATAATGGTTTTTTTCACAGCATATATAATCAGGGTGAGAATTTTACCAATTAACTGCTAGTTTCAAAATCCTGTTGGAGATTCTTTTTTTATATATTTAGACAGGGTCTACAAGGCCTCACTACACAGGTTGGACTCGCAACAATCCTCTGTTTTCAGCCTCTCAAGCACTGAGATTACAGGTGCCACTATGCCCAGATGAAACCCTGGGCAACTGTGTCTGTCTAAGCAGATGCTTTAGTTCACTAAGCTATCTGGCCATCCCTAAAAACAAGTTCTTAAAACAGGTTAAGTCAGCAATGGTGGTTCAGGCCTGGCATCCCAGGTGGTAGACAGGCTAAGGCAGAGAGAAGCAAAGTTTGAGGACAACTCAGATATATTAGTAAGACTCTGTGTCAAAGTAACAACAGTTGGCAATGTAGCTGAATTGTAGAACACTCTTGAATTCAATTTCCAAAACAAAACAACACGAACATGTATTTGAAACTGAAGAGTAACAGTTTCCAGGACTACCTAAATTTATCTCTTGCTGAAGGAAGTACTTATAAACTAATTAGAATAAAGACTAGAAGAAAAGACAGAGAACCCCAATATACAAAATTAAACACTATAATTGCCATTTGTTTATAAATTGTATTTTTTGCTCATCAAATTAGACAAAAAATTATAAATTACTGGGGAAAATTCTGCTTAATAACCATAATGATAGGACATTCATGTCTCTTTATGAGTGAAGTCTTATGAAGAGAGAGTGATAAACACTGATTCTAATTAGGTATATAGTTACTTTTATAGGCACATGTATACTATTTTTTTGTCTTTTTGAGAAAAGATCTCTCTAAGCAGTTCGCCTAATATTTTTTTCAATTCTCCAGTTGTAAACAAGTTTCCCATCTTTATGCAGGAAACAGTAGGTGAAACATTTTATGTCGGAGACAGTAGGGGAAAATTTTACCAAGGCCTTATGTGTGTGTATGTGCGTGTGGGTGAGTTGGCAAGGATTGAATGAAAGATCTTCTCACTGCTGCATCCCAGTCCTTTTAAAAATTTAACTGTTTATTTTGAGATAGGGTCTTCCTAAATTGCTAAACTGCCCAGACAGTGCTTGAATTTGCAGTTCTCCTGCCTCAGCCTCTCAGAGTTTCAGGCTATGTTTTATATTCTAGATACTTGCATCTATGTCCTTTATATGAAAAATGCGCCTGTATGACATCATCAAAATATGCAGGCCTGTATATTAGAAAACAGAAGAGCTTCAGAGGCACCAAGGTATCACCTGTAGCTCCCCCAAAGCCACCAGCTGCTCAGGCTGCAGTAACACCCTCTAGAAGCTCCCTCTGCACCGAGAGCAGTAAACAGTTCACCAGCTGCAGACAGGATTCTGAATCCCAAGAGGCAACAACTTGTCCCACTATGTTAGCCACTAACTTGAGAGTGTTCTTTGAGCACACATTTTCTACTATAATTGTTTTAGAGGAATTCGCTTCTTTTCCACAGTGATGTACCATATTCCACTTAGTACATCTTCATGAGGAGTAATGGAGATGTGTGGTTTCATCCTAAACCAACTTCTTGAAACACAACTGTTCCGCTCAGAGGGTCAGGAATTTTGTGTGCTTCTTGTCCAGTAAATCTTGCTCTGCACTGGCCTTACATGCAGCCTAGTACTATTGCTAGGTGTTGGAAGTGAGGTTATACTCATACCCTTCACATCTTGAAAGATATGCTCATTCTGAAGATCTTAACAGCTGATAGCCTTTCACTATTTATTAATATTCCATCAGAATGGACATTTGTTAAGATACCGTTCCTGTCTTCAGATAGAAAAATTGAACAATTCACTTCCTACCTTTAAGGAGTTCACAATTCATTAAAAACAATAATAATGATAGGAATATTGACAATGTGTGCATAATTATTGAATATTATGTTTCAAGCTCTTTGTTAAGTTTTATTTACATGATCTCATTTAGTCCACATGAGCATCTTTTACATTATTCTTGTCATTAAAAACTTAGTGACACTAATGTTAATAAGTTCTGATAACCCACTGCCGCATTATTTAGACACGCTATCATGTCTACATCTTGTCCTGAGAATAACTACTATGAAGACAGCCATGTGCAATGTATTAATTATCGTAGCTGTCCTATTAGCCTGTTTTGAAACTGTTTCATTACTATTTTATCCTTTTTCTCATTGAAATGAATAGAAAATTTAAATAAGAACTTGTCTAATATCACAAAGTTAATAAAGCTCACAGATGCTATTTGAATCTAACTTTTCCATCTACAAGTCTCAGTGTAAAAATATTTTATTAACTGCATTATAATAAACATAAACTTTGAATTTTTCTTGTGGGGTATGAGAATCATTTGAAAGCAAAAGGGGCATAAGGAATGACATGCCCCAGGTCTGACCTGTGTCTAATGACATATACAGAGAGATGCTTTGTTGGGGCAAAGGAAGGTGGATACTTACAAAGTCCCAAACCTGGGAATTGACAAACACATGACAAAATGTCTGGTTAGTTCCGTGCCTCCCAAGTTCCCGTGGATTACATTTTGATAGAAGAAGCCAAATTCACAAAACTGAACTAATGTTGAACAAGAAAAATGAAAAGATATATTTCTAACTATAGCTTAGGGTATAGGAAAACCTAGCAGTTGCTATAATCTTCCATGGCATATGAAAAGACCTGGGTAAATTTGCTCCTCATACAATAGTTATATATTAAAAATATATTTTGGAATCATTAGAACAGAAATTTCATATAAGAACTATCAGATGTGCAAATGTAGAAGTTTAGGTAACAGTTTTCTTTAATGTTTGACTAAAAATAAACACACCATTCCTTAAACAAATCCCCACTCTCTGTGCTAAGCGCACAGACCCAAGGTGACAGAATTTGTACTGGCTGAGCAAAGATTAATGGAGAGAAAACTCAACTACTGTTCCACATGAGGGGATTCTGAATGCGCCCTGCAGAAGTCCTTTGCAGACACTTGGAACCTTTGCGAGCCTTGTGTTGAGTACTGATTCTTTCAAACCAGTTTCTGGCTGGTGTGGTGATCAGGTTAAGATAACACACTGGGATTCTGCTTATTTTCAAGTCACATGAAAGACTGAAGAAGTTACAACGCTTGCTGCCAGTCCTGCTATTTCATGAATAGAAAATGTTGTGTCTGGACAAAAGTAAGGATTCAACTCATACTTCAGAACTCTGGGAAAACATCAGTCCCACAAACAAGGGAACAACATCTCATCTTCCAACCAATGTCTTATCTCCTAGAGATGTACTAATAATCTCCCTCTCCTCTGTGTCTTAACAGAAAATGCTCCAGCTTGAGAGCCACCTCCCCAAGAAGCTGGTTGTCTTAGTTACTTTTCTCTCTTGTTGCTGGGACAAATATCTGACATGCAAGCTTAGGAGCTTAGGGAAGGAAAGGTTTATTTAGCTCACAGTTACTGGAGGTTTCATAATTTAAAGCAGCCTGAATTACATAGCAAGACCTCCAGACTATGATTCCATGTCCAGGAAGATTCGCTCCATACCTCTGAGAAATCGCCCCTGGTGGTGGTGGTGGGGACCACGGGTGCCTCTCTTGGCTACACCTCCTTAAACCCCTCTCCTGGAGCCGCAGGCTTATAAGCTCCATGATTTACATGAGGTTTTGGGGGGACAACTAGACACAGACTACAACACTGGTATAAATCCCCCTTTCCTCTCACGGCACTACAGTGTATTTCTTTGGCTCTTAATCCTGATTCTTAAGTAGGAGTAACAGGAAGTGCTGTAATAAAATTCTCTGCTTTTACAAGTATTCACTTATTAGGGCATACTTCTCCCACTCAAGTAAGCAAGATGTCTCCTTCTCTTTTGCTTACAAAATAAATTTCACAGCACAAAATTTTTTAAATACTAAACTTATCAGATAATATTTAATAGAACACATGAGTAGTCATTTAATTATTAGAAGATTGTTCATACAATGAATTATATACATTTATCTGATTTTTATAAATAATACTGGAAGCAGTTTATAATTTTTGGATACATAATGGACATCATTGCTGTGCAAAATAAAAAGTGCTTCCAAATATAGGTGAGGAATATTGCATTTTTAAATTCTTTTTTTTTTTTAGAATTTTATTTTTTTTCTTGTTTCAGAACTTTTGTTTGTTTATTTATTTTTATGGCCGGCTCAGCCTGCCCTGAGAGCAGGGCTGGCACAGTATGTGGTGCCGGGGATCGAACCGTGGTCCCTGCGGCCACCTAAGCTTTCCTAAGCGGGTGCTTTAAATCACTGAGCCATCCTGCCGGGCCTATGTTTGGTAAAAGAACTCACTATGCAGTTCGGACTCATAGTGATCCTACTGTTTTCAGTCTCCCCAGTGCTGTGATTATAGGTGTGCACAACCATGCCTGGGGCAGGGCTGGCAAGGCACACAGGACCTGGGATCGAACCCTGGTCCCTGCACTTTCCAAATGCATGTTGTTTTGAAGTATTTAGCTTTTGACGCTTTGTTTTAGTGCGTGTGTGTGTGTGTGTGTGTGTGTGTGTGTGTTAAAATCTTTCTTGTCCTTATATTAACTTTTAACAAAATTCTCTGGAGTGGAATAAGTAGCTAATGCGTGGTAGGGTAATTCTTGGGAAGATGTTAGGGAGAAAATGATCCAAGAAGTTTAAACCCAGACAAGCAATTGCTTAAGATGAAAGTCCACAAGGAAGAGCATTCTTGGAAATACAAAAATTCAGAGCACTTTGCTCCTTGAAAGCCTTCTTAAAGGAGCTCAAACTTTCTTGAAAGTCAGAGGATAAGGTTTAGCTGAAGAAGAAAGAAAGAGACTAAGAATAGCAAAGGGAAGAGGCTATTGAAACCCTCTGCTCCTAGAATTAAGCTTATGGGCACAGTTGTAAAGCCATCAAATTCCAAGACTATAAAAGCAATAATATAGTTTACAAAAATTAAATGACAAAGGATGAGAGGTAGTGTATGTATAAGGTACATAAACACCACACAACTTAGACGAAATTGACGAAATTGGTTAATTGATTTTTATTAATAGAAAACAGTTACACAGAGAACAATAAAGGATAATGACTAAAAGTCCAATCCACAGAAGCCTTCACAGCCAACATACCTGTGAATAAAATATACTGTTACAATTCACAAAGCAAAAACTACAGAAAGCATAGATAGTGAGTCATATTAGTTATGAAGGATTTTAGTTTCCTCTTTTCAGGAAAAGCAAGTGGAACATAATTAATCAATGCCATCATGTACCTAAAAGCCAAATTTCCTGGTGTAATCAATATAAATGCTGTTAATGTATAAGCTAAGATAATTTGTTCTGAAATAATGATGGAATACTGACAAAAAGTTAACCAAGTATTAGGCCGTATCCCCCAAAAGATAATTGCTATGGGTATGTGCTGATTAAAGAGGAAGTCCAACTAACAGATTAGTTAAAGTTGCAAATAGTAAAAACATCCTGCCTCAAAAATGGTAAGAAACAGTTAAGGCCAGATAAAGGAAATATATGTTATTAGATATTTATATTAGGTAAAAAAGAAAAAAAAATACCTAATAGTGTTTAGACTTACACAAGAAATTAGAAAAATGAAATGAAACTAAAAAGTAGATGATACAAAAATGTGAAGTGAAAACACAATTAGGCTATAGAAATGTGGAATTTTTTAAGATTACAAGAGACAATTCTTTATTTAAAATACAGCACAGTAAAGAACATGACTAAGAAGAAAGTGAGAGATTCATGGGCACACACAAGCAGCAAGGGGCAAGGCCCTAAGAACAGGAAATGCGAAGAAGGGCTGGACGTTATGCTCACCAATTTTCAAATGAGTTTGAAAATATATATCCAGAATATTACTTAAAAGGAAGATATAATTTACAAGCACTGATCCAGAAGAGCAGAATATATAAATACCTAGATGATGAAAATGAATTTGAGGAAACAGCAGAGAAATGACCCCACCAACTCTTCTCACACCTTGATAAAAGAACTCATCTTTCAAAGCACCTGCAAGCAGGTTCAGGGGCTGGGAGTTTGATCCCCAGGCTTGCTGGGCCGGCCCCGCCCCTGGAGCACACTGAGATGTCAACTGAGTTGGTGGGGTCATTTCTCTGTTGTTTCCTCAAATTCATTTTCATCATCTAGGTATTTATATATTCTGCTCATCTGGATCGGTGCTTGTAAATTATATCTTCCTTTTAAGTAATATTCTTGATGTATATTTTCAAACTCATTTGAAAATTGGTGAGCATAACGTCCAGCCCTCTTTGCATTTCCTGTTCTCATGGGTGAGATGGCATGTACCTATAATCCCAGCTATTGGGATTATACAGGTAATCCCAAGGTGAACAGGCAGATCACTGCAAGTCTGATCTAGTAGTGAGACCCCAAACACCCTGTAGTCCCTTCCCTAAAATACAGGGGGAAAAAAGACCATCAGAGATCTACAGTACAATTATCCAAATTATCTTGCATATATACCTGAATATATCTTGTCTCCTTCTTTCATTGTCCTTCTCCTCATCACAATTTTTCCTTCCCATTGAACAAATTCTTTCCCTTTCACAGTACCTACTACAGCTTTTAAATTTTCATTACTCTCTCAGGTTTTCACGCTAGCAAGACAATATGATGTTTGCACGTGTGGATCTGATTTATTTCACTTGTCGATATAGTCTTAGCTGCATCTATATATCTACAGAAGCCTGACATTTATCTTTATTTAATAGCTGAATAATACTCCATTGTGTAAACATACCATGCCTTTTTTGTTCATTCCTCAATTGATGGGCATTTGGATTGTTTCCAACATTTACCCATGATAAGTTGTTGTGTTATAAACATGGGTACATATATATCACTGTGATATGATGATTTCTGTTCTTTTGGAAAAATACCTAGGAGGGGAATAACTGAATGGGACCTCCAATCCTAGCTTTTGGAGGAATCTCCATGCTGATTTCCATTATGGTTAGACCATCTGCACGCCCACCAACAGTTGAGAAGCTTTCCTTTTCTCCCACAGCCTCACCAGCATTTGTTATTAGCTGACTTCTTGATGATAGCTATTCTTTGTGGCGTAAGATGATACTTCGGCGTTGTTTTAATTTACATCTCTTGAATGACCAATGATGTTGAACATTTTTTAATATGCATATTTGCTATTTGTATCTCTTCATTTATGAAGTGTGCATTCATCTCGGATGCCCATTTTTGGGCTACAAAAACCATTATTGAATTCTTGTTACTTTGTGAAGTAAAATTTTTTTGTATGATTTCTAATGCCGGTTTTTTTTTCTCACTATTTTTCATTCTTTTCTTTTCTTTTCTTTTTTTAAGAGTCAGCCTCAGGTTATTCCCAGGTGAACAAAAAACATAAGAAATAAATATGCCCAAAACTACATCCCGTTAAAGTACAGATCCCTCCAGCACTATTGAAACATGTTCTAAAGCTACAAAAAGAAACTTCTTTGAAGTATCTATACAAAACCAGAGCAATATGGATACTAAAATCTAACGAATTAGGTTCCGCATAACACCCCAAAGTGACTAACGTTTGAGAAAACTTAAACACAAACCTTAAATATGATTGTAACATATTTTCAGGACCTATTTCAAGATGTTCATTTAACTCACATGGAAAAATAACTCCATAAGTATGAAATTTGCTCAGAGAGAATTCTGATGAAGTGGCAGGAGTACTGTGAGGACTGGTTTTATTATAAGCCCACTGCAATTAAAATATTGTGCTTCTGTTACATGAAAAGATTGATGGAACAAAATCCAAATGCATGGAGAACTTCCATTTATGATGTAAATGGAATGTTGAAGCAGCCGGATATGATAGATTAAATGGTGTTAAGACAACTGGGAAGCCATCTGGGAAAAATTAAGGGCGGATCTCTGTCTCACGTCAAAATAAATTCTAGCAACACTAGAAGAGTGAGTAGATGTCTGTGAGTGAAAGAGTTAGGGGTGCAGAAGCTACTTTCACTGAAAAGCACTCCTCACTTGGACCTGCAGATGTCTAATGGGTAATTAAAAGCAGTATAAAAGTCTGGCATCTCTGCCTTCATTGCATACCTGTTTCCTTAGCACCTTAAACTTCAGGCAGGATTCCTGTTGTACTCCACAGGCTGGCATGTTAATCACTTAAGAAGCACTGGTCTATAAAGGTGAAGAGCCCATAAAGTGAGAGTAACAAACCTAGTCTAAAGACTGCAGGTGGCCGGGCGTGGTGGCGCACGCCTGTACTCCCAGCACTTGGGAGGCTGAGGCAGGAGAATCGGTGTGAGTTTGAGACTAGCCTGGGCTACAAAAGTGAGCTCAAGGTGAACCTGAACTGCATAGCGAGACCCTGTCTCAAAAAGGCAATAAAATAAAATAAAATAAAATAAAGACTGCAGGAGTGTCATTGTCAACACACTGCCAATTGCTACTGGTGCAATTGCTGTTCCACAGGGATACTCAGCAGCTTATTCACTGCCCTAAACATGGAGACCTTGCTCCAGCTTGCCCTTCCAATTTGTTTTCTTCTGTGAGTCATTCTCTCCTGCAGTCACTTTGGATTCCAGAAAAGAACAGCTCAGGTCCTGCCACAGGAGTCAAAACTACTCTTCAGGCCACAAGCAACTGTTTTATCACTGACACTGATCAACCAGGCCACAGTTGGACAGAGAGTGCTTCATGACACATGCTTCTTGTCCCTCCACCTCCAGCACAAGTCATGGATGAGCACACCTGATAGCCCCTGTCTGCTTGGTACAGTTGTACTGAATAAATTCATTTGCCATTTTGCACTATTTTTCCCACTTGATTATTTTGTACCAGTGATTGGAACTGGCACCAAAAATTCAGGCTCTTCTGGCCTAGGACTACTGTAACACTTATACTGAGAAACTACTATGTAAAATATTCATTTATGAGTAGGTAAGAAAGACCTAGATCTTTTTTTTTTTTTTTTTTGGTGAAACACATCACAAAAATTCTTCAAGACAAAAGAGGAAAAATAATAATTTAAAGTTATATCATAAAGAGGTAAATGCTCTGACATGGAAGAAATTTTAATGAAACAGAAAGCAACCAACAACCCAAGAGAATAACCAATAGCAGATAAGGATACAAATGCTCAAAATTGCACTATTAATGCCTTTTTTCATTTACGTATTTGGTACAGGGTCTTACTACACAGTTCAGATTCCTAGTGATCTTTCTGTTTTCAGCCTCCATAGGGCTGTGATTACAGGTGTGCGCCACCAAATGCCCAGATCTGGTTGCTGGCTCAGTGTGCCCATGGGCTGGCACAGCACACAGGGCTGGGGATCGAACCCTGGTCCCTAAGCTTGCCAAAGCAGGCACTTAGTCCACTGAGCTATCTCTCCAGTCCTTGCAATGTTAATATCTTAAATTGCTCCTGTCTGTGGTAGGAACTGCCCAATTGAAAAGGTACAGACATTACTTTTCATCTATCAGACTGGCAAGGATCTAAAAGACTGATATACATATGTGAAGAATTATATGTCTTATTATAATCCTGATGTGAGTAAAAATTAATGCAACTCTGGTGTGGTACAATTTGGCTACCTTTAGCAACAATAAAGAGCTTAATGACCCAGGAACTTAACATTTTTTCTGGTGGGTATTTCTTCTATAAATTATTCATCATAGAGTCTACAACCTACGCACAATGAGATTCTGTGTATCACTATTCATGTCAGAAAACTTAAGCAAAAATATACATTCATCCATAGGAAAAAAATGGTTAACTACTTTCAATTAATAAATTAATATAAAGCAACCACTTAAAAATGAACTGCTTGTATGTGTACTGATACATGAAGAATTTTAAGTGAAAAGGGCTGAGGAAATAGCTCAGTGGCTTAAGTACCTTCCTGGCAAGCACGAGGTCCTGAGTTTGATCCCCAGTACCAAAAAGAGATGGAGGGAGGGAGGGAGGGAGGGAGAGAGAGAGGGAGAGAGAGAGAGAGAGAATTGGATAATAGTAAATATTTCATGTTTCTATTTTCAAAATTACTTTTTCTGAGCTCTCATGTGAAGGCTTTGAGGTTTTTATTCCATCATCAAGCATCAAATAAAAAATGCACATTACAAAAATCATACTGTAATATATCTACCTTTCCTTTTCAGAGGATATACAAGAACTATGGCTTGTTTTTCAATCAATTTTTATGTCATAGTTGATGTTATGATAATGAAGGTTTGTAAAAATCTGGTCATAAATAACAGAAGCACATGTCCTTTAGCACACATAAAACTACAAACTCATTGTTGATAAGAATTTTATCACCTTCAGCTTGCTCTGCAACAAACTGTAAAGAGAATAATTCTGAGATTTACTGCATGGCAACTTGGAGATTTATTTTTCAAGTCAAAGGCATTGCTGAAAACTAAGTTGTTTGACAGAGTACACATCATACATCTTCAAGAAATGTGTCAAATGTTGGTTGTCTGGCACCTTGCCTCTGTGTGCCAAAGGGACTGAAACTCTTATGATTATTAGTCTGTGAGTAATCATTACTAAAAGGTTTCAAACCCAAAGAAATTACTAAGTGAGAGTACAAGTACAGATATATAAAAGCTCTATTTCCATTAATTGAAACATTAATGTTCAATGGAAATAAAACATATTTGGGAAAATTTTATCTTTATGATTTTCAACCAATTATATTTCAAATGCACAGAAATATAGAGAAGAGATCCATGTGAGATAATACATAGGTACAGTTCATCCATCCTCGGAACAGACTCACCACCCTGAGTTCTTCCCAGCTGTGTCACTTCCCAACAAAGAGCACTCCATCATGGGAATATCATAGGCACTAAATCTCCCTTTATTAGCTCATCTTTCTATCAGAACAGAGGTTTAGTTCTCGAAAGGTCAAGAAGCTCCCTAAATAAATAACTTCTGAATGATGGTGTACATTTATTTTATCTCTTTAAAGAGGATGTATTTGACATCAGACACTGTATTTGGTGGAAGGAAAGTTTAAAACAGCAGTGGCCTACTCTGCTGAAAGCCCAGCACACAAGGCTGTGTACCAGCAAGCGAAGTCAGCATAATACTGCTCGTTGGTCATCGCAGTGGCCAATAAGAGCTGCTTTTCCAACTGCAGCAGCATTTTTGTATGCTATCTCAATCTTCATAACACCCAGGAGACTGGCATGGTTAGAGAAATTTCTGGTAATTATAGTCTACATAAAAAGTATTACCAGATCATCTTGTTAATGTACCTCGTGGGCAGGTATTAGCATTAGGACTGGTTGCTTCCTATCTTAATTATTCTTTCTCGATAATTAAGGTGATACACTCACTACACAGTCAGTCAACATGTAAATGGCGCATTACTTAAAATAGTATCATTAAAATTTTATTTTAACTAATTATTTTACCTGCTCAGTGTGAGTGCCTTGGGACACATCCCTGGTCACTCCCTTCTACTTTCACCTCAGGGTAATTCTACTGAGGAGTCAAAGAAAGGTCAGGGCATCCTGTTACTTAAGCTGAGACCCTTAGCTCATATGCGGAGAGTGAGATTTGCCACCTTTAATTGGAATCCTTGCTTTTTAAGATAATTTCTCCCAGTGGGAAAATGGAACTCTATATCCCCAAAATGTGACCTAAAATTACAGTTAGCACTTTCATTTTCTCGATAATTTAGTAGCCTGACCTCTTTACACAATCAAATATTCTCTTCTAAACTTCTTCAGCATTTTACATTGTCTGTGGCCATTCCCAAGTAAAGACAATGTTAAACACCAGTCATAACTTCATCCTGATACTGTGAGAATGAATATACAGGGAGGTACAAAGAAGAGCATGAGGCTGCGATGCATCTTTGACCAAGTCAAATCTTTGAGCTCCTCCTTCGTGGCCCAGTTCTCTCAGATGTATAATGAAGGGATTGAATTAAGTGATTTGCAGTCCCTAGAGATGCACTGACTCTACTATTCTTTGGCAAGCTAGCAAACTTCAACCTCCAGGAGATCAAAAGATTTCTGGATGAAATAAAACCCAATGGGCCTCTCCCTCCCTTAATGTATGCTGAGTAAAGAAATCTCCTTACCCCTCAATAAGTGCTAAGTCAATTTTATCCCACAAGTGAGCTTTCTTTATTATTCTAGGACTCCTTTCTTGACCCTGATGGTTCCTAGGAGCTGTGATTCTGAATAAGGAGGCAGAGGCCCTGAACTTCTCTTATAAAATATTTTAGTCACTTCTGAGTATCAAACATCTCATCTATACAAAAGGAATTTTTAGTGCATCAGTTTTTTTTCCAAAGAATATGATATTAAGGTCAAAAGATGTGGCATGAAAGAATGGTACAGCTAAACTGCAAAAGTTAAGACTCTCTTAAAGTATTATAAAGTATAGTGTTACATCTAATGTTACTAATGGTACAGACTCATGCAATAAGTATTATATTGGACTTTGTTTGTGGGATGGTCTGAAAATCATCCTACATAACAAAGAATGATTAATATTATCAGTCAAAAAATGTCTTCCAGAAATAGTGGTTTATTTTTTGTCCCCTTCTACTTTCTTAAATAAGAGTTACTATCCCAGAGCTGGTGAGATAGGTCAGCAGACTAAGCACTTGCTTGGACAAGAGCAAGAACTGGAGATCAATTCCTGGCACTAAATGCTGTGCTGGCCCTGCCCATGGGAATGGTGAGCTGGCCACAGAGACTGGGCATAGTGGCCATGCCTGGTGCTGGGGAGGCTGAAAACAGAAGGATCACTATGGGTCTGAGCTGTGTAGTGAGATCCTATACGAAATATATTAAAAACAAATAAACAAACAAACAAAAAAACCAAAGAGTTACTATCCAAATTGTGAATGAAGTCTCTCTCTATCAAATCACATTAGTTTAATAGTGAATGCAGAACACCTCTGTCTACAATGCAGTTGTGTTCTCTCAATTAGCTGGAAAACAGTGAAACACAAAAGACTGTGGCTTAAGTTGAAAGATGGCTTAGTTTATAATGAGATGGACTATCAATAAGTGTCCTTAAAGTTGCTGGTTATTTATTCATTCAATGGGCTCATATTGAGGAATTAATCACGTGCCAAATTCTGTCCCTGTTAGGTCTATGCCCATGGGCACAAGGTAGAAAGATATCTGCTCACTTGCTCTGTACGCTGTAGTACAAGGAAACCAGCAGTACACAAGTAAAAATAAGGTTACTTAACAAAATTAAAAATATTTTCAAAAGTTTAGAGGATATGGGCTAAAAAATTTTTATGAAATTTCGATAGGGACATTTAAAGAGTCTGCTGGAGAAAGAAAGAAAGAAAGAAAGAAAGAAAGAAAGAAAGAAAGAAAGAGGAACATTGCAAGGAAAATCTGAGGTAAGAAGCACCTCCTTTGTTGAAGCTTCAGTGTATGTTAAGGCTATTTCCAAGACTCACTGAAGAAAGCTTCTTCACCCATCTGGAGATATGTGTGTGTTTGTGTGTGTGTGTGTGTGTGTGTGTGTGTGTGTGTGTGTGTGTGTGTGTTTAATACAGGGTCCACAGGGTCTCACTACACAGATTGGACTTGTAGTGATCATCCTGTTTTCAGCCTCCTAAGCACTGAGATCACTGGCACTGGCCACCACACCATCTCAATCGTCTTCTCAGCGCACCCTGGCGGCAGGGCCTGACATGGCACACACGGGATCAAACTGGAGTTAGATTTTTGTTTAAAGGTTTAATATCTTTGAATGTATTTTTATTAGTTATTTAATAGTTCAAATGTCTGAAAAATTGAAGCTGAAAAAAGCTCTGAGCATTTTCTCTGAATGTGTGTCTACAAAACACAATTTACTATGAAAATGCAACTGTACTTTAGATGTTATTTTTCAGTATTTTTTATTTTTTAAAGAGAATACAAAATAGTATTAAAATAGAAAAATTACAAGTGATACAGAATTTCACCTAACGAAGTAATATGGATTTCGTAGTATTTGTTGTAATGCATAGTGTTGTCTTCCAACTAGTTGTTATTACCAGGTAGACACATGTAAAATTGGAAGTAGAAAGAAATATACAAGAAATTAGGAAGACAAAAGGGTAAACGAATTGAAAAAGGAGACAAAACAAATTAAGTACTAACTGCTCCTTTCCATAAATCAGCTATAAAACGGATAAATTTGAGGCTTTGTTGGTAAATAGATGCAACTAGAGACCATACTTGGGCCCTTCTTTTCCACCAGAACATTTAGAACCTTGGCACCACCTAAGACCAGTAGAACAAGGACCCCATGATATGCTAAGTTCCCAGAAAGAGTCCAATGTGGTGCTCTAGAAGAAACAGCACACTTGGTCCTGTGAAGCCCTCACCCAGTTTAATGGTTGCACTTCTGCAAGGCAGCATAGCAAAGCTCCCCCCTCACGTATATAACCAAACACGATAGCAAGTAGGTGAGAGAGAAGTAGGCAGAGCAAGACAAAGGACAGAAGCTACAGCCCTAGGGCCAGCCAAATAGCTCAGCGGATGAAAGCACCTACAAGCAGGTTCGTGGGCTGGAGCTTTGAGCCCCAGGCCTGTCCTGCTGGTTCCATCCTTGGGTTGCATTGAGACAGCAATTGAGACTGGGTGTGGTAGTGTGCACCTGTAACCTCAGCTCTTGGGTGGCTGTAAACAGGTGGATCACTACAAGTCCAAACTAGTAGTGAGACCCTGAACACCCTTTGCTAAAAATACAAGAAGAAGAAGAAGAAGAAGAAGAAGAAGAAGAAGAAGAAGAAGAAGAAGAAGAAGAAGAAGAAGAAGAAGAAGAAGAAGAAGAAGAAGAAGAAGAAGAAGAAGAAGAAGAAGAAGAAGAAGAAGAAGA
>PVJA010030561.1:0-25678 GCA_004027025.1 Myocastor coypus
CCTCCCCCCTCTCCCTCTCCCTCTTTCCCTCTCCCCCTCTCTCACTCTCCCAGTAAAGTACAGGGAAGAACAAATGAAAGTAGCAAGTCAGGCACAGAAGAGATCATAAAGAGGCATGAGTATATCTCTGAAATTTGTTCTCACCGCATTAGGCCATTTAAAGCTTTTAGTACGATGCTAACATGATCAATTAGCATTTCAGAAATAGTCCTGAAACAGTGATACACAGACCAAGTAATGCAAAACGATCCTAGACCTGAGGTAGCAAGTAAGGATTTGACAATATTCTGGGAGAGAAAAACAGAACAACAACAATGCTTATGGGGAGCAGGGTGGGGGGATGCAGCCCAGAGACGCAGCCCCTGCCTGTCAAGTGTGAGCTCCTGAGTTCCACTCTGGACAGTCAACCAAAAACACATGCTTAGAATTATTTTGTTAAAGGCCAAATACTACCCATAATTTAACAAATGACGTGTTCTAACATCAGCCTCTGATTGATTTACTCAAAGAAGGAAGAGTCACATGGAATACTATAGCATGAAGTGGAAAGTCATGAAGGTAAATTTATCTGATGAAAAAGAAGTGTAAGTAAAAGCTTTGAAGGAAAAAATGATCAATGTATTGTTGATTGAAGTCACAATCCCTACGGGACATCCCAAGCGAGACGTACTGCGCAGAGAAGGTGAGACACTGCCTTGGTCACCAGGTTAGAAGTCCCTGACTCCAGTTAAGATAAAGTCAGATGAGGTGAAAAATTAGGAGGACTTGGTGTGAGAAACTAGCTTAAGGGCAGGATGGTAGGTCAAGAAACCAGAAGAAAATCAGTGTATAAGGGGTGGGAAAAACTGAAAGAATTTCAGGAGTTCAGGGTCAAGCGAGCAGTACACTATCTCAGAGCCGACGTAGCAGAGAACTTCGGGGACAAACAAAAAACAGTAAACAAGGTCAAGTACAACAGAGCTCAGCCGAGAAAGAGCAGCAGCTGGCCAGCAGGCCGGAGCTGATGGAAGCCAGCCACTGGACTAGCAGAGCTCCCCACTTTTCCCTTTCCACTGGGGTGCTCGCCTGGTCTCCTGGCTGACAGACTACCCGCGTGTCGATTTTAGGGCTCGCCAGCTCTCACTTCTGTCCTGGACCTCTGTCTGAGGTAGAACGCCACTCTTATAGCAGCCAACAGGCAGCCCCGCAGGACTCGGCACCCTGGACCGGGCTACGTGTTGCCCCCTGCATGGGTCATACCATCTGTTCCCACAGGCCTCAAAGCTGTATTTGTACTCCAAGAAGTTTTCATTCTTTTGAGGATGCCCTGCTTCATATATCCAATGCAGTAGATGTATAGGGTCACGGTTCGCAAACTCCATTCTTTCCACAATTCTATTTTTTTTTTTTTTTTGTTTGTGTGTTTTTTGTTTCTTATATTTTAGGGAAGGGTCTACAGGGTGTTCAGGGTCTCACTAATAGATCGCACTCATAATGATCCACCTGTTTACAGCCTCCCAAGATCTGGGATTACAAGCGCATGGCACCACGCCTAGTCTCAATTGCCCTCTGAGCCCCAGGGACAGGGCCAGCACAGCAGGCCCGGGGATCAAATCCCCGGCCCCTGCCTTTCCACCATTCTATTCACAAACCAAATTGGATAGGAACCAAATCAAATTGAAAGACTAGGTTTAATATTGACCATATGGGGAAATTTGATTCAGTTCTTATACATATACAATGCGTATATGTTTATGTGTACGTACGTATAATATGGATATGCACACAGTTACAGATACAGCTTGTTTTATACTCTATGTAGCATGTATATTGGGCCAGTTTTAAATATATGGCATGCTATCTTCATTTTATGCTCCATCAATATTGATGATCACAAACAGTCCCAAGCAAAATTGACATGCCCCTACAAATTCATTGTCACCTAAAATCGGCTGCTCCCGGCTCTTCCTCGCTTGAAGCCTGGTGTCTTTCATTCCTTCATCTCTTCCCTCCAGTTTACGATCTCTCCATTGGTTCTAGATCTTGGCGTAGCACAGGAAGACAGCCAACCCTCAGTCCTGCTGTGAACCTGGCATTACCGGTCTCTACTTCCCTCCACTGGTCTCTCAAAATATTTTTTTGGGGGGAGAGCTGGTGCAGTCTGTGGCACTTGCGATAGAACTATGGGCCCCTGGGCTTCCTAAGCTTGCCTAGGTAGGCCTTTTAGACTGCTGACCTATCTCACTGGCCATCTCAAGCCATTCTTTCAGTATGAAGATTTTTAAATTTCACCAAATGGGTGAAATTCCACCAAATCTCTCCTGTCTAGAATCCGGCTCCCTAACTATGGGCTTCAAGTTGAATGGGTGGCCCACAGCCACCTGCTCAGCTTCCCAGGCTGGGCTCTGGCTTGCTGTGGCCACGCTTCCCTGTGCTCAGCCTCTGCACCGTCCCATCCCCAGCACCTTCTACATGTGCCTTTTGGTCCCCCAGGGACACACTTTAGTGAATTTTTTTAAAGGACCACCTTCTGGCTTATCAGGACTCAGCTGCACTGTCTTCTGACCACTACTTCCACAGACAAACAAAGGACTTGCCTCTTTTGCCAAGTATTGGAAAACGAGTGTTCGGATGTCCACTTCCAGTTGATAGTCACATGCATTGCTCTTTTAATATTCACCTTAACCCTACGAGGTAGGAATTATGAGTATCCCACCTCAAGGATGAGGATGCTAAGCCCAAAACTCGTAACACGCTAAAGAACAAATAGCTGGCAGTTAAAGAATCTGGATCCAGAAAGACTGACATCAAAGCTAATTGCTCAGCTTATTTTAATGATTTCCCATTATCTGGCATAAAAAGAAAGAAAACTATTCAGGATTTCAGTTATTACTCATGGTGTTAGGGTTTATGAGAGAAAGAGAGCGTGGTGTGCATATGACTCTATGTATGTACAAATAGAGAGGTATCATGCTTATATGCAGAAGGTAACACATTATTTGGTGCACACCTGTAATCCCAGCACTTAGTAAGCTAAGGCAGGAAGATGCTTGTGAGTTCAAGACCAGCCTGCGCTACAACGTGAGCACAAGGCCAGGCTGAAATTCAAAGGGAGACATTGTCTCCAAAAGACACACACACACACACAAAGCTAGAAAGCACATGTGAGAAAAGATGACAAATCAAATAAGTGACTGACAGCATGGGTGTTTGACCCAAGCTAAAGCCCAGTCTTTGGCAGAATCAGCCTCTTTCTATGACCCAGGTTCTAAGAGTTTTGACTTCCGGTGGGGGAGTTTAAAATGTGTTTGTTGATGTGGACCCAGAGCTGAGGAGGAGACAGGTGAAATGCTCAGCATCTCCTGAGCAGATTTGAGGAAAAAGTCCTCTAGCACGGGCGCTGCCGCCAAGGGTCCAGCTGAGCCCGAAGGCCCCAGGCTCGTGGAAGGTCTCATCTCGAAGAAGATGCCCTAGCCCAGGCAGTCACTCCGGTAGAACCCATAGGAAACCTGCTACATCGCTTTTAGATTGCTTTCCTGGGATCCGACAGATCTTGTCTAAAAAAAGGGGGACAGGAGTTATACAACACGTATCAAGGTCTTATCTAGCTAAACTCAGTGAATCTTGAGTGATACCACAGCCTCTCTCTCTGTCTCTCTCTCTCTGTCTCTCTCTCTCTCCTAAATAAAAAGTAAAATTAACAAAACAGGCTGTCCTCCAATCAGATCACATGAGACAATCTAACAATAGTGCAGGCGGTACCTGTGCAGTTATGTAACCTAAGTGTTGTGTGTACATTCTTGATCGTTCTACTCTATGCTATCTGAATAACTGCTTGAGATACTAACAACTCAATGACATGTCAGATGCACAATTTCCTTAAACTGTACTGTTATCCTCCTATAAAAAGTCCTGACTCTCCGTGAAAATCTTTGTTGTCTTCTCTATGCATAACCTTTTCTTTGGCTTTGTCTTCTCCAGAATCAAAGCTATTCACCTACCCAAGACGAAAGTGCTTGGTGTCTGTCTATGGAGCACCTTTAGCTAGAGCCTCTGCAGAGAATTTCTGACTTCTGGTCAACCATTACGATCCCTTTCAGCCTGAAGAAGCAGGAGCAGTCTGCGCGCATTGTTCCTTTACAGCAGTTCAGGTTACTTCTTCAGTGGCGGAACTGCTGCAGGAAGCTTACTTGGATGGAAGTATTATAAGCAGTCAGACAGGGCTAGGCCCTCACGGGACCCAGTATGGAAGGCAAGACACCTTGCAACTGGGAGAGAGACAGGCACCTCAGCTGTGAGCCAGGCCTCAAGACAGAAGATTAAAAATTGCTGCCAGGCGTGGTGGCTCACGCCTGTAATCCCAGCACTCGGGAGGCTGAGGCAGGAGGATTGGTGTGAGTTTGAGACCAGCCTGGGCTACAAAAGTGAGAACAAGGCCAGCCTCAACTGCACAGCAAGACCCTGTCTCAAAAAGACAAAAAAAAAAAAAAAAACGCACCCACGTCAGGGACTGACATACTAAGCAGGTATCAGTCACCTTGAAGAAAGCCAGGAAGAGTCACTAAGGGGCTGCCCTACAGGCAGAGCCCTGCGCTATTCATGCCCCACTTGCTATGTGACTTGTTACCCCACTTGATTCTGAATTTAATCAATTTTACCTGAACAGCTGTATTGTAATCTTTTTGGTTGGCATACTTTGGCTCCCCATCATGCCCACCTAGCAAGTTCCCATGATTCCCACCTTAGACTTGCCTGTGTCATGGTTTTGCTGCATAAAATTCCTCCGGAAAGATAGGCTCCTTGGAAACCCACCGGGGCCCTCTCTTGTCGCTCTATTGGACTGAAACCTTCTTTGCTCCAGTAAATGTATTCTGCCCCTTAATAAAAGTACTAATCTCTACATTGTTATGAGTCTGTATTTCGTGACAGCAGCCTAGAGGCTGAGGTGAGAGGCTACCCTGACGGAGAATGGATAGGTGAAGCAAGAGCACAGGAAGGCAGACACGTAACTTGGAGAAATGATCGGAAGACAAAAGAAAGAGATGAGACCCAGAAGGGATTAAAGACAAGGCCAAAATGTAAGAAAGCGCAACAGCCCATAGGGAAGACGACTATCAGCTCAGGGAAGGCGTTTCAAAAGTGAGAGGAAGAGCGTGGAAGCTAAGGGAGATAGATGGCCCCGCCCTAATGCGCTGCGATGCCCTCGGAATCCTCCGGACCCCAAGACTCAGCATAGGCAGTGCTGGGGAGGCTGAAAACAGGAGGATGCCTAGGAGTCCAAGCTGCGTAGTGACAGCCTGTACCAAATACACAAATGAAAGTAAATTATTTTCATCCTTACAGTGTTATTTTTGCCCTGCCCGTATCTGGGAGGTTCGCTTGAAAAGGCATTTTCTGATGGAACATAATAATTGGTACATATGAAGACTGACTTTAAAACATAAGCCAACTAATACATTTCCCCAGATGCTCTTGCCCCTCCTAAAAGGTTCTACTGGTTCTTTTGTTCCTGCCCCTGCCCTCCATTCTTCTTAGGGCTATGACTAGTAGAAACATCAACATCGCCTTGGCTTACTACAGGTCACTCATGGCTGAAGGAGTAATTTAATGTCTGAAAAATAACATATGTGCATGCTTCTATGAACAAACTATCAAAAAAGTAAGATAACATAAGGCCTGGCTGAGCTACTACCCAACCTAGGATAGAGTCTCAAGCTTAGCTCTCCATGCACAGAGGGGAGACGTGGCCATGCTGTCACCTATAAATACATTGCCAGGTCTAACAAGCTACAGGACAGGCCACTCCAGAAAGTCAAATACTGCAGTCTGTCATCTCTAACTTCTTTTCCTGGGCCCAGGAAAATAGGAATCGATTTCAAATGAAGCTATTTAAAGTAGATTCTGGTATACAGACACTCACATCCTCCCGAGTCAAGTTTTTCTGTGAGGCTCCCTCCAATCAATCTGACCACTTCCGCTTGACAGACAAGGCACTCAGATGAGCAGCATGCAAGCCGCAAGTCTGCCAAGATGCATGGCTTCCCTGGTGACTACTCTCTGACTGACTTGAGCGGTGAAGCTAATCAGGACAGACTCACCAGTTTTCCAGGTATATACAACCTACACGCCTGCTGTTTTGGTAGGTGTGCCCTGCTTATATATTTGAGAGGCGTTGTGTTAGGTTATGCTGCATAAAAGAAGTAGTTGTAAGGAGTTGGACAGCAGTGCCCTGGGAGTTGGTCCTCAGCTCCCACGCTCGGGAGAAGAGGCTTGCAACCTTTCCTGACAACTATGGGAAGGAGGCAAAAGGAGATGGGAGGTTCAGGGAGACGCAGGCCCGGCCGCTAGCATTTCCTTCAGAGGGGATGAAAACGTGTTTGACAAATGAATGGGCTTATGACACTTCCTGAGGTGAAAGAAAATTACTTGCAACTCCCTCTGCATGCATGTGATCATTACACATGGCTACGATGTACTAGTAAAATGAATTTAGCACAAGCGCAGGCAGGATAAAGAGGAATGCTTTGGTAATGCCGATGTTACTTTCAACATCAGTTCTTTCTTCTTAGTATAAATAAGACATCAAGCTTGAAAATCATAAAACTTTAAAAGACTATTTAATCTCTCAGTTTGTACACATGCCAATGCTGAGTATCCATCCAAGCTTCAGTAAACATGGCTAGAGCGGCAGTGAACCTCACAGGGTTGGCGATCAACCCACCTGATCTCAAGCCCAGGTGCCCCACTGACAAGCCGTTCGCCTCAGACAGATGGAGTACCCGCCACCACCCAGGTACTCTTGGATGCCAGCACTGCTCAGTTCCCAAGACTGTTCCAAGTATGGAAAGACTTAATGTGGGTGAAGACTTTCCAGAACGCTGGGGTCATGAAGACTTGCTATAGATGCACGGGATGAAAAGAGAATGCAACGTAACAACGCATTTTGCTCAAATAAAAGACCTGAGTGTTGGGTTTGGGGGGCCTGGGGAGGGGTGTTGGACCAATATGCCAGCTCACAACTTCATGCTTGCCAAGCAGGACCCGTGTTGCTAAGCTACAGCCCCGGCCCTAGAGGTAAGGAGGGAAGGACACTACCAGCATCCCAGGTTTGTCTTAAGGTTTGCTTTCCTTCAATCTTTCAATATTTTCATAATATTTAAAAACAGCATTATCTCAGTTACCCCTTGCTCACTGCTGGGACAAATTCCTGACACCCAACATGGAGGAAGAAAAGGTTTATTTAGCTCACAGTGCGTGGAAGTTTCAGTCTATACTCGGCTAGCTCCAAGGCAGACTGGCACAGAGCACAGAGCAGCAGTTCATGGTGGCAGGACAGCAGTGAAATGGTGACAGAGGCGACCAAGCAACCAGGGCAGCAGAGAGCAGCAGTGAGAGTCTGTCTTCTGTCTCTCTTTATATCCCATTCAGGTTCTCCGCCTCAGCCTATCCACCTCAGGCCACACCCATAATCCCAGCAGTACTCAGCCAACCTCATCAGTACTAAAACACATCATCCCAGTGGATCATGAGTCAAGTCTCAAACTCTAGAAGGCCCCACCCCATGCTTGCATGAGGCTTTGAGGGGACAACTAGACCCGAATCACACCAAGCATTCAGAGAATGACTACAGGTCCGAGATCCCCATTCTGTATGGGAAGGAAGCTGGCTGCTGTAGTCACATTCACATCTCACAACCACAGGATCCCTAGAAGGTGGACCAGGTTACAGACTAAGAAAGGAAACGACCGCCACGTGGCATGCGGTGCCTGAGGTTAAACGACCGATTATGAAACAGCTGCTTCGGTACTTAACCATCTAGCTTTAAACCCTATACCCACAATCATAATCGTGTCTTAAAAGCTTGTGCTAGATATCTAATTATCAGGGACATGTGTTTTAACTTATTCTAGGACAGGAAAGTCGTTGAAGGTTGGGATCCTCTTCAGGAGAGACAGTTGTCCACTAAATGTAACAGGAGCCAGAGGATGCAACCCCGATCTACCATAGCCTGAGCTCGGTACCAGTTCTGCTTTCTGAATTACTTCTTCCTGTTCTGAAACTGTAAGTGCTTGCCTGACAAGACTCGCATATTCCCAAGATCTGAGAATTAAATGGTGTTTCAAAGCCTTGTTAATTGAGGTCCACCCCTGAGCACGCCTTGTGGCATGAAAGTTACTGAAGTATAAATTAGTAGCCACAAAACTGAGACATTTGCACAATACCACAACAGTTTCCTACTGTGCTCTTCAGTGATTTTCCAGCCACCAGTACAGGTAGTGATCTCAGAGAGTAGCCTGCAAAAACCAGCGTCTGAAGGAGCGTGAACAAATGGCACCGCTGGGAAGAGCCGGGCTGCGAGCCACAGCTGAACACAGGAGGGCGTAATCTAACATCCAGGAGGAACATCTCAGGAGTCTTGCCCCGGGTCAGCCCGTCTCTCTGTGATGCCTTATCCTCTAGATGGAAATAAAAACAGTGAACTCTTTTAAATATGCCCTATGGTCTGATTAAAGATTGAAAAGGGCTCTAAAAATCTACAGTACTCCCAGGGAAAAATGCTAACTATCATTATCATTATTACACCAAATGCCATAATTTGGTCTCCTCAGATTCCCTTTTTATGTAGATTCCATCAAACTCTGACTTTTGACTTTTCCCCTTTCTGATCAAATCTCCAATGACAAAGCAAAGGCAAACGGTGAGGCAATTAGTCAGAAATGGAAGCAATTAATTCCTTTCTTTAGTGGAGACCTGGCTGCTGTGAACCAGTTTAACCAAAAATAATCAGTGACCTTTTCCTGCCCAGACTGAAGCAAAGCTACTTGATATTTGTCACTGGTGATCCGTCTACGGCTTCGACATTAATGAGTCTCTTCATTGTACCCCTTTCTTTTATGAAATCCACCATCTCTTCTGGCCCATAGTGACCTCTGCATCTGCTACTTTTGTAAACCAAATACAGTCAAAGGCCTTGTTATGCACGTGGAAGTTGGAAAAGCTTCTTCAGCATGATGCTGACTTCCGGTGTCCCCCAACCCTCCTCACCCAAACCCTTCCCCTTCCCAAGTTGCAACAATGGGTATTAGCCAAAAGGAGTAAAAGACAAGAACAGAGCTTCAGTTGAGGTATCCAGAAAACATAGCTTAGGTTATCCAGGGGTAAGCGCCGCACGGGTCCGACCCCATCCGTCGCTTACTCCGCAGGCCACCCTGGGAAGTACCCTCTTCTCCAGCACTTCTTTGACTTTTCTGAGTAATGAAGGCCGCAGCCCCAGCCACAAGGGCACCGCAGGGCTCTGTGGAGCTGTTCCACGGCCATGTCTTTTGTACATAAAGAAAGCCTAATCATCGTTGCCTAATATCCCCGAGAGAGGAAAAGAGAAGAGCGGACAGATGAAGACAGCGGAGGGAAAGGAGGGAAAAAGGGGAAGGGCGGGGCAGGGAGGGCCAGGAGGGGCGGGGGGCGCAGAGCAGGGGAGAGGAGAGAAGGGAGTCAGTAACCACGTCTAGATGCCGCGACATGCCAGCTCTTCTCAGACAGCTGTACCCAGTCATGAGCGGTGAGCTTTCAGAGCTGCCTTTGCCGCTCAGCACAGGGCTTCATATTTCACATAAAATAAAAATATTTTATATATTTTTAAAGTCTCTCTGAAGTAACTTTGCTTGTTTCATTTGTTGTTATTATTTGACTCCTTTTTACACTGAGGACTCCGAAGTTTTGTCCTACCGCCTACTGGGGCTGTGTACAGTAGGACAGAATGCAAGCACATGTAGAGAAAAGCAGGGTTTTAACTCGACATCAATAGAAGTGTAAATAAATTGGCAGTGCATCTTGAGGGACTATGGAAAAGTAGAACTGCCCTGCGGAGAAGGAACAGACTAGCAGTCACCTGCCAAATGATGCAAAGAATTGCTTCCTTTTTCTCCAAAATCAGAATCCTCCAAGGCTGTTTTGATAGGGAATTGTAAAGGGAGGGCAGCAGATTTGGGAGGAGGAGTTCAGTGCTATGTTTTAGGCGATACAGGTCTGCTGGAAACATGCGATTGAGACCCGCTAGGGAGAAAGAGGGCCTTGCTGCGCACTGTGAGCTCCGGTGTCCAGGGCGAAGCCGATCTCCAGGGAGCAAATCTGGAGCTCCACTTCAGGTAGCGGAGTAGACCCTGAGCACTGCCATGGTCCCTTGGCCACGCTGCGGACCTTCGCTCTCTTCTCAGATATTAAGCTAATTCAAAATTGTCAAGAAACCCACGGACTCATTCCGAGTCTCAGGCAAGGCTCGGAGCGAGCTGAAAACTGCCTCACCTCGGACTTCCTGTTTCCAAGCATCGACTCCAAGCCACGCAGCCACCGAGACACCACTGAGTCATCTGCACGCAGGAGCTTGGCTAACACGTGGAGAGCCGGGCCATGGTCACCGTAAATGATTGTCACTGCTTCTTAACCTTTTAAAACTTTATAAGCTTTCAGTAATGCAGTTTATCATCATCTTGGGGAAAAAGTACATGTGCACACTAAGGATCGTTTTTTGTATTTTTGTTTTTTTTTTTTCATTGTTTTTTTAATCCCCTTTATTCCTAGTTCCCCACTCCCCTCCTCTACTTCGTCACATGGTCCTTATTCCAAGATAGCTCACACACAGAGCCTGCTGAAGTAAAATTAAAAGAACTGAAGTCACACCACATATGCTATCAAATGACTGCGGAATGAAAATAAAAATCGCCAACAGGGGAAACTTCAGAGGGGACAAAAGCTTCTGGAATTGCAGCAGTGTACTGCTCCACAACCAAAGGGTCACAGAAGAAATTTTAGAATGCCGGGAAGTTCATGACAATAACCACAGATCAATGAAACCTTCAGGACACTGGAAAAGCAGTGCTCAGAGGAAGATTCTTCATAATCTGTGCTCATATTAGGAGAACAAAGTAAGAGCAAATAATCATCCTTATAGGAATCTTAAGGTGCTTGAAAAATGACAACAAATCAGCCCCAAACTGAAATCGAAGAAAATTATAAAGAGGAGAGCAGAAATCAATGCATTTAAGACTAAAAATCAAAAAGAAAAAATTTAATGCATCCAATAGCTGGCTCTTTGAAAGAATAAATGAAATCCATAAGTCACTTACTAAGAAAATAAGAGTAAAAACTTACATCAATGTGATTAGAAATGAAAAAGGAGAAATCTTAACAGACACTCAAAATCCAAAAGAGAGAACCCACTCAGAAAATTCTTTCTAGAGAATTACCAAATTTTGTAGACACAAATTCTGACACACATACAGATTGCCAAAAGTAACTCCAAATATCAAAAATATGCTTAACAACACATTAACAAGCAATAAGATTGAAACACTAATAAAAAATCTACCAAAGAAAATCCAAGACCTGAGGAATTTGCTGCTGAATTCTATAAAAGTTCCCAGGATATTATATTGCTGATACTCCTCAAGCTCTTCAAGGAAATTGCAAGGGGTAGGGGGCTCCCAAAATGTCTGCATGGGAGCAAGTATCACCCTCAACCCCAAGTCGGAGAAAGACCCAAAATGAAAGCACTGCTGAAGGCCATTCTCCCTAATGAGCATTGATGCAAAGATCCCCAGCAAGATGCTGGCCAAGAGAATGGGGCCCATCCCCAAAAAGACCCTGCATCATGGTCCAGTAGGTTCCATCCCAGCAGTGCCAGGGTAGCTCAGCAGGCATATTCAGTAAGTATAATTCACCACATAA
Source organism: Myocastor coypus (assembly GCA_004027025.1). Lineage (NCBI taxonomy): Eukaryota > Metazoa > Chordata > Mammalia > Rodentia > Myocastoridae > Myocastor > Myocastor coypus. Next base: position 11,704 of record PVJA010030561.1, read on the forward strand.
ACAGAAACAAGGTCAGAAACACACGACCACATCAATAGACACAGAAAAAGGCCTTTGTCAAAATCTAATACTCCCTCATGATAAAAATCCTGAAGAAAATAGGCATAAAAGAACCATTACTGACTATAATAAAAGCCACTTATGAAAAGCGAGCAGCCAGAATCATCCTAGACAGGGAAAAACTCCAAGTATTTTCCCTAAAATCAAGAGCAAGACAAGGATGCCCACGATCGCGTCTTCTACCGCACATTGTACTTGAAACATGAGCCAGAGCAATGAGGCAGGAGAAAAGCACACCAGGCATCTGTGTGGGAAAGGCAGAACTCACGCCACCAGGATTTGCACATGACAAGATGCGCTTCACAGAAGACCCGAAGAACTCCACCAGGAACAAATCTTGGAGTTAATAACCTGCTTCAGACACATAGCAGGATACAGAGCCAACACACAAACATCGTTACCACTTGGGTACGCCAACAACCAACTCGATGAGAAGAACGTTGTGAAGCTATGACATTTACACAGATGTCTACAAAGAAATTACAGGAGGTTAAAGGAAATGCCAGGGGGAGGAAAACAAGGTTGCAGAGGACATAGAGGACCTGGACAGGCGCCCCGGGATCCTGGGTAGGTAGAACCAGTATTATCAACACGACCATGCTCCTCAAAATTCGCTACACAAATCCAATGCAGTCTCAATCAAAACATAAATAGCGTACTTTACAGAACTAGAAAAAAGAAGTCCTAAAATTCATACAGAACCAGAAAAGATCTAGTATAGCAAGAGCAATTTTGAACAATAGCAAGAGCAATCAGGAGTCATTGTAATACCTGTCTTCAAGCTAAACTACAAAGCAATAGTGGTTCAAATGGCATGGTACTGAATAAAAGCTTGCCGGTGGGTCAGTGTAACAGCATAATAAGGAAACACCCCTAGACACAATCAGCGAAATCACTATTTCTGTAGTGGAAAATGTGTCCATATATTACCTTCGATTCTCTCATGAAATAGATTCAGTCATATTTTCAGCAAAGTAGTTTCCCTCTGTTCATTTCAAAAGTGCATACCATTGCAAGGTATTATTCAGGGATACCACACACACTCATCTTTGCTCCAGCTACATTTTTGCTGCTATAAGAGCACTGTATAAGAAAAAATCTAAAATTAGTGACTCCAGTCTTTCCCTTTTGCATTCTGTCTCCCAAGTGGCTAGAGTCAGAAAGATTCTACCAGGGCCAGCCAGATAACTCAGTGGATGAAAGAAGCTGCTCAGACAGGCGCAAGGACTGGGGCTGGATCCCTCAGGGCCATGCCGGCCCCGCCCCCAGCGCACACTGAGACATTCACTGAGGCAAGGGGCGGTGTCAAGCGGCAGTAATCCCAGCGCGCGGGAGGCCACAAGCAGGAGAATCACTGTGAGGCAGATCTACAGACTGAGACCCGGTAGACCCTGTACTAAATACGAAGGGGAAGAAAAAGAAGGAAAAGAAAGATTCTACTAAAGCAATACATGCTTTACATTTTGAGAACACAGAAATTTTCTTTATAAGATTAAGCATGCTTACAGAAAAAAAAAATGATAGATGCAATTTTGAAAGAGAAACATCATTTGCATAAACTTTCTCGCAAATGCAAAAGCATTATGTATACTGAGAGGGAAAATCACTCGCTAAACAGAGAACATATTTCAGAGCATGAAAAAAGGGTCAATACGTCTTAGCTTACGAGGAAGGAAAAATCTAGCATCTCGCCGCAGTGTCCGTGTTTGGTGAAGGTGCTGACACCGAAGCTTCGGTTGCACACCTTGGACGACTTGGCAGCTCCGGCGCTTTTGCGTTTCCACAGACTCTGAGGAATCGGGAAGCATAGGCACCTTAGCTGCCTAGAAATTCTGGGTAGCCACTAGGGTAGAGAGGGCTTACCTGCGGGAAACAGAATCCCAGCGCAGCCAGGCTCAGCCTAGATCTGCGGGGACTGCTGCGATGCGCTTGACAAAATGAGCAGCAGCAAGATGCACCGGAAGCGAGGGTGGGCACAGGGCCAAGCACCTCGTTAAAGACAGTCCAGGCCTGCATGCTCACTGCTGAGGAAACGTGTCCAAAGAAGTGAATATCTCCTTGAACTTCATGTATTCATGAGCAAACAGTCTTCTGCATTTGGAGCATGTTTGCATGACGAAGAACTGGGGAGAAAAGGAACAGAAGGCTGGAGCCCGGCGGGAGAAGCTGGGAAGTGGGCACTATGTGTTTAAAGCTGGAGAACCAGAGACAGAGGCAGAGGCAGAGTGTGGAAACACTTTTCCCATGGCCACTCTGAAATGAACACAGAGAAGGGGCAGAGGGTGCCTCGCTCAAAAATCCCGCTCTGCCCGGATTCGCTTACTGCTAGCGCTGATTGGTACATTCAAACAGAGACCCAGGAAGGCATTTTTCTGATCAAATCCTCACTTATTCAAACCTGAAGATATAAAATGAAACTGCAACACAATGGGACTTTGAGATCGTTCTGCCCAACCTCCTCTTCTTCTGAGAGCAACTGAAAACCGAGCATAAGGGCTTTCTCGCCTTGACCAGCGCTCTCTTAACCATGGTCACCCCGAGTCCACAGCCTGTACCCTAGGTCACTTCTCCACATATACATCCCCCCAACTTTAACATGAACTGCCTTGCGCCGGCTTCCTGCCGATGAATCCGTTGCAATGGAAATGCAAAGCTGTCTGTCACCAGCTCCACTTACGGAGTGACCGCCGGCCGCTGAGGCTCCTCTGAGCAGCCCAGCTCCGCTCTGCGATTCCTCCCTCACCCTTGGCGAGCAGCTCTGCAAAGTCAGGGTTAGTTTTTGTTGATCAGCGTCTCGCTTTCCTTTCTTTCCTTCCTTAGAAAATTGCAACTGTCCTCGGTCTTCGTGCGTTACGTTTCTGCAGGTGCGCGTGACTCCTGCGCCTCCGGGCCCCCCCAGGCCCTCTCCTCGAGCTTAGTAAACGTTGCCAGTGATACCTGAAGGAATCTACAGCTTTCCTCTCTGTTTGGTTTGAGTTGATGCCAACGAGTCCAAACTACCCATCTGCTACTTGTAAATATTGCCTTTCTAGGTCTGTTGCTGCCGCTCCATTTCTTATGCTAACAAGAAATCCATTTCTTTATACAATAAGAGGTTGCTTCTGTGGTGAATTCCCATAGTTTTATTTACACAGTGTGTAAAAGATTGATTGCATTTCTACACGTGTATGGTGTTTATTATTTTATCAATATCCCTCATGGGTCTATTTGAACCATGTCTTGGTAATTTATTTGAAATCATTGTTTAAGAATATTGCACTTAGTTCAGTTTCTTCTTTCTTTGTTTTTCCTTTCTTCCTGTCCAAGCCAGTTTTTAAAAGTATCTTCTACTTTCACCATAATAATTAGTATAATTAATGAAAAGGTTACTTGTGCTCAAAGTTTGCTTTGCCTGTAAACATTTTGTAATTATTTGGAGTGTCTGCAACTAAACTACTTGCACATCAGACATTAAAATTAAGCTGACTTTGAAAAATGTGCTTCATTTTTTACATCAGCTCTAAGTTTCACTTCAACAAAATGTACTCATCTTATACTGTTCTATTTCTTTGGAACAAAACTGGAAAGTAAAATAATAGCAAAACCAATGCAATAGCATGAAAATTACATGCGGTGCTTTTGCCTTGAAACAACAAAATTTTCTTTCCTACTTCCCAAAACACCAGTCATAAAGTTTGGACTATTGTGGAGGCCTTCAAGGACAACGTAAGGGTGGACATTAAGTCAGAGCCCCTGGAGGGAGAATCACTACACAGTCTCTAGAATGCAAACGAAGCAGAATTCTCTGAACCCTGTTGGCAGTGACGCACGCGCCTGTTCTGTTTCACTTTGCTTTGTTGAGAGGGAAAAATGATCAAGGTTATTTTAAGTTCCAATATTAAATGAAGTTTCCAGTAAGTAAGTCACTAAAAATTACGTCAAGTTTATTATTTTTGTCAACATAACTACTGCTAAAGAAACCTTCAGAGCCAATATTGAAAACATGGAGTAATGATCACCTCAAGCAAATGTGTGCCTAGTGTATGTGCACACAACTATATCAAATCCCTCCTATAAGCTTTCAAATTACAATTAAAATTATTACTTTAACATGTTAATTGCTTTAGAATACTCAAAATCTCATAAGCAAACTGTTTACATTTACATCTGCATAGCAAACAGAATAATCTGTTAATTGTGGGGCATGCCAGCTTTCTGCTAGGAACAGAACTTATATTTTCTTATCTCTAAAAGCTAATAAAATAGATATTGCTACAATGTAAACAGAAATTAACATTTACTCATAAAATATCATGAGGGAATAAAATGTTAAATCATGTTCCAATTTAGTAAATATCTGAGAATATTAAACTGGAAGAAGAAATTCCTTTGGCTGTCATGAACTAAAACAGTGACTTCTATCTTGATTAAAATAAAACATGCATAGCGACTCAGTAATATTTTACCCAACTTACTGCAAAGCACAGCTTGGCCACACTAACCTCCTGATACGGAGTTATCATCCAAGATGAAACTGTAATCATAAGCAAGCTCCTCATGTCATAGTGAAACAGGCATTGAGTAGACCTGCCTTCCTACCTTCCTGTACAGAGAAGGAACATGCCCGTTTAGGTACCTACCAGCGACTACAGGGCTCTGTCAACGTGGTCTCCTCTCCAGACAGCACCGAGTTACCATCCCTCTTCCCACCGCTTCCGCACCGTACCCAAGGAGACAAGCCAAGCATAGGATCTGCCCGCCAGTACAGAATCGCCCTGCTGCTTGGAATCCACTTAGTCGGGGGAAAAGAAAAGAGAAGTTGCTGGCTAGGGCATTTCCTGAACCCCGGTTGGAATTTCAGTTGAGGAAGAAGAAATGACACAGCAGTTTCAAGTTAAGGCGACTTCCTTTCTTTCTCTGAAAGCGGCGACTAATTTGAGAAGCAGCTCTCCAACACAGCAGTGCGGCAGCAGTAAGAATTCTCGCTGATCCCACGATTGCCCCATCACTAAGCTCGCAGAAGCAGTCTATGACTGCAAACAGAACAGACTCAGATCCCACACCTGTTGCAACACACACCTCGCAAGGAACATGTCTAAGCTGACCGGCATGTTTTAGTTCCTAAAAGTGGCCCTCTTACAGAAAACGGAGAGGGCTTGTGTATAGGAACTCTAGAATTCCCGTATTTCACATAACACAGAATCTCTGATCTTGCTCATATGTCTATTTCTCTTACAATCATTATCGTTTGTTAAATCCTAGGTTGATCTGTATTTTTAAGGGATATAGCACTGCTTACCCACTGCTTTTCTAAGTGAAACTATTAGATTCTCATTTCATGTATGAGTTACCTGCAGAAATTTCAAAACCAAATATACAGTTTTGTTCCCATTCAATAGTGAAATGCTCCATTCTTTGTGTTACAAGATTTGCTTATTTCACTTATATTTTAGAAATATAGAAAGCAAGACATTAAGTAAATTACTAGCATTTCACGTAAATGTTACATTCAAATGTGTCTTCCCCTTGAGCTTTAAAATTGAGCAGTTAGGTTGGCGCTGATGCTTTGGGAGGACTGGAAATTACGTGAAAATATTGTGTCTTAGCAGTTTGCATCTCGCTGTAAGGATTTCCACACAAGGCACCCAGGAGATAGCTCAGTTGTCTAAGAGCCTGCCTGGCAAGTGCTATGACCCAGGTTGGATCCCCGGTGCAGCAACAAGCCGGACACCCAAGCTGGAATTGGTGGGGCACTCCTGTGATCCCAGCACTAAGGAGGCTGAGGCGGGAGGCTCGATACAAGATCAAGTGAGACCGTGTACCAAATAAATGAATAAATAAATCATCTTCTCAAAAGAATTTCAACATAATTTTCTGAATGCTCTAGCACAGTCAGTAGAAAATTTTAAATTGTCCTATATTTTCTGCTTACTTGATTGTATACCTGAATTTCTTAGAGCAGTTGGAAATAGTAAATATTTAATTTAGTGTAAAAATCAACTGGTTTAGAGTAATACAGAGGAAGTCAGATTTGTGTCAGAAACATTGTTAAGAAAGAAAAGATTTAAGGTTTTTCTAATAGAACTAAACTAATGCATGTTCAATACCACTTGATACATTGTTTAAATTCTATTTGTGAGATTCAAAAGTTTTAAAGCTCGCCTACAACATGAGTGTAAGTTTAGTATTCAAGAGTCAAAAATATGAAAACATCCAGCAACACCTAAAGGACCCAGATTCTATATGTTAATAGTGGGTATCGTTACTGACGGCCCAGTGGGTTAGATTCAATCTTAAATTTTTGTTGTCTGTTCCTTCCATATTTTGTATAATGAGTATAGACAATATTTGGTATAAAATTTGACCTTAAGTTTAAACAAAAAATAATCATGCCAGCCCCAACCCTGGGGCATGCTGAGACAGTGATTGAGACCTGGCATGGTGGCACACACCTGTAATCCCAGCTCTTGGGAGGCTGTAAACAGGCGGATTCATATGAGGTGGATCTAGTAGTGAGACCCTGAACATGGCATAGACCTTTCCCTAAAATACAAAATTAAATGACCATAAATAAAATTAAACAACTTTCAGAAATCATGCAGCATACCATTTGTCACACAAGAACTTTATCACAAATTATCTGCTTCCTTGAGAAAAGAAAGAGATCTTGAAAACGACTCATTCTAAGCTCAATTCTGTCTTTCATGGCCACCTGGCAGATGCTTAGGGATGCCTGAACAGAATATTTCACTATCCAATTATGACAGGAACCAAAAGGAAAGGTCTCCTCTCTTGGCTCATCATAAAAAAATCCTTTGACATGGAGGGGAGGATTCCCATACTACCTGTGTAGAGGGCCCTTGAGTCTTGGCCATTCTTTTTTTAATGTATGCAGTACAGGGTCCAGAAGGTCTCACTACTAGACTGGACTCATAGCGATCCTCCTGTTCTCAGCCTCCCAAGCTCTGGGATCACAGGCACGTGCCACCACGCCCAGCCTCAGTCGAATGCCAGTGCAGCCCAGAGTTGGGGTTGGCGCTGCACACCACAGATTGAACCCCAGCCACTGTGCCTGCCCAAGCAGGTGCTTTAGTCTGCTGAGCTACCGGGCCAGCCTGAGGTTTGGCAACTCTGCCCATGCTATGCTTCTCACAAGGAACTTCTAACCCGCCTTTTGCTGATTGCACTCAGATCTCAGCGCTACCTTTGCTTAGCTGCGACACGTTGGTGAAAACAATCATTACCTCTTTGCCTCAGTCTCCGCATCTGGAAAACAGGAATTATAACAGAATGGACAGCAGAACTATCAGGTAGCCTAAAAGATTACTAGAATCCCATTAAACCGTGCCAGTCAGTAAGTAAAGGTAGTGTGGGCTTTCCACCTTTACCTAAGGGGTTCTGTCATCTCTGCACACTGTCCTGTCACTGTCCGCCCTCCACCAGCTCTACTTCCTGCCAGTTTTTGTGTCCAAATAACCTAGCTTCTGATTCATTCTCAACAATGTTCTGTCCTCTTATCCAGAGAAGAACTCTACAGATGTTCTAGAGCCCATTGTCCTTGTCTACCTGAAAGCACCACTGAGCACTTTCTTCCTTTTGTCTAGAACTTACGCCGTCAACTAGCCCTCCTGGATCGTGTTCATGGGCATACGAAGGAGTGTTCTTGCCCGCCTGTGAAGGGCAGCACACCTCCATGAGTCCCACTCCTGCCAGACTTCAATCTGTTTCTTCTCACTTCTTTTCAAAACTCTCAAAAGTTAGTGGTCTCACAGTCTTCACTTCTTTGATTTATCCTCTGTTCAACCCATTCCAATTTAGAAAAGTCTTACCAGAGTAGCAAAATTGACCTTTTCAGTGTGACCAGTGTCTGCTCTCTTGGCAGCCAAGTGATCGGTTCTCAGTCTCAACTTCTTCTATCAGATGCATGTTTCTAAACATTCTCTCCTCTATTAGTTACATTTCTTTATAGACCTGTAGTATGCCGCAGACCATACTATATCTGCTACCTCACTTCCAATGTCTTCTCTGCTGCTGTTATTTCTTTCTCTTTTTCCTAATCGACTACCAAATTGAAGTGCTCCAAAAGGCAGCTTGATATTTTCTCGATGTAGTCATTACTACGACCATCTCATTTGCTCCCCTGACTGGAGACCGCCTGTCTGTGGACGTCTCCATGCTTCTGTCTGTGCACGCCTCCGTGGCTCGTCTGCTCTCTCCTGCACCACCACCACCCCCACACACACACACACGCCTGACCCCCTGCTCTCCGTCTGCATTTCCCAGGGCAGCAGGTGGCTCAAGTCTGCCCTTCCTTTCCGCGTGCACCGTTCACAGCCTTCCCAGCATGCTCACCTCTCCAGTAACTCAGACACAGCATGGGAAGTTTTCTCAGCTCATCTTCTCCTGTATCCCTTGGCTTCATCCAATCCAACCAACTTCCGTGAGCCTTAGCATCCAAAGTTCCCGGCATCTGCCTGCTCCAGCCGACTCCCATTGCAACCGTCTCAGGCTGAGTGGACTTGATCTTCCATCTGGATATACGCCAAGACTGGCTTTCGCACTGTCCTTCCAGCTTCTTGGTTGCTGCTCCTCCACTCGCCAGTACACACAGTTGTCATGGTTTGGGGTTTTGCAGGGGAAACAATATAATAAAGGATGTGTTTTATAATATTTTATAATGAATCTCCCAAATTATTATATACAGCAAGTGCCGGGAACTTGTCCATACACCAAACACTAGAGAATCCAGCTGAAGGCCTAGAGCTCATAATTACGGTGCCTCCCACAAGTCCAATTAGAGGCCTTGTCCGCAGCAAAGTCTCACATAGGCCCACTTCGTGGATCTGCGCTGGAAAGGCCCAGAGATCGGTGGTGGAAGCTGGGAAGTCCCTGCCAGTGGGATGAAGGATCTGTGCTAGCAGGCTGAGGGATCTTGACTAGAGCTAGGAAGCAATGCTCTATCTAGGTAAGCACCGGAGCTCCTCAGAAGTACCACAGCCATCCTCAGCAACAGCGAGGTCCTGAGCTGCTCCAGCAATAAGGAAAGTCAAGTTCCCATCAGGAAAGCCAATGCGACATCCTCTCCATGAGGCTGAGCAGTGCCCAGTCATCCCTTCCAGAGCCAGGAGGTGATGCTCAAGAGGAGGATCAGTGCTCCTCCAGAGCTGAACGGGAAAGCCAGTATGAGAAGATCCTCCAGCAGAACAGCCCAAGAGAAGTAGCAACTTCCGACAGTTTCTCTACACAGCATCCCTAACACTTTTTTTTGGCACCTTCTGCCTTTATGCTGCTGCCAACCGTCTTCAGGTGGGCCTCTGCCACCCAGCACCAAGCTAGTTTCATTCAGCTAGATGTAATAAGTTGACCACCAGCTAGCAACCTATTATAACAGTTCACTCCCAAGGGCAATCAAAATGGTATTATAAAGCCCAAAGCTTTGCAACTCTTCTGCTCAAAGTTCTCCCATAGATTCCCTCTATACTGAGAACAAAGACAAATGCCAACTCCTTATGAACAGCTTCCAAAATTCTAAGCCTCCACAACTTGCTTAAGTCTCTGTGAAATAGCAGCTTCAGATCCTTACTGAAATAAACTCTGAAGTAGCCTGAAATGTTCCCCTCTCTCCTGTCCCCGGCTTCCCTCCTCTGGCACTCCTTATTCTTCTTGCCCGACTTGGCTTGTTCCTTTTTCAAAGACCCCATCACATCTTGAGTTTACCTTTTGCTCTTTATCAGCCCCAGAAATGCAGGCTTCACACGAAGCCCTTTCCTTCTCGGTTTGCTCCCTGCCAAGTCTGAAGCGCTCAGGGCGGCCTATGGTCGCCTCCCTGCGCCTACCTGTTGACCAGCTGAATCCATCAGCCCCCGGCTGATCCTGCTGCACTGCCTCCTTCCAAGCACCTTCCTACCCCCATCTTGCTTCCAATTCACCTTTCTGACTCTCACATTTCATCCTTTCAGCTCTTTTATTCATAACCATTAGAAACTTCCTGCTGTCTAAACTTTGATTCTGAGTTCTCTGAAGCAGCTTACGGAAGTCTTCCCGACTGTATCTGAATCTCAGCTCCAAGGCTCTTCACAGTGCATCTTCACTTCCTGCTTTACAGAATGCCTTGTGTAGGACTAACCTCTCTGGTTTCGACGACATTGGACCTCAGCTCCGGAACCTTCCTGGAAATCTAGTCAGGTGTTCTAGAGCATGAATGCATGTGTGTGTGTGTGTGTGTGTGTGTGTGTGCGTGTGAACACTGATAGAACTTTGCACACATTTCTATCATGAATACAAATGTCAACATATTTTAATTCTCTATTTTTCTTCTTTCGATGAGATAGCCATCAAAACTTCATTTACATGCTATTGATTGCGTCTATTAATATTTATGGAGAAGACATAGAAAATCATAAATTAAATTATTTTGAAAATATTAGTCAGTGAAGATCTGAGCAATCAGATATAATACAGAATTTAAAACTACACTAAAATAGCCCACTAGTGGTATGTACCAGGAAACTCAAATGTTTTTACATTGCTACATGATGAAGTATACAAAATATTAATATAGCCCTTAATAAATATTTTAGGATAAATGTCTAACAATTTGATGTGTGGAAGAGAAAGAAATATCTAACTTCTATTGTATCAAAAAACCAAATCCAAAAATTGTAAAGATTTCAGTTTAAACATGTAAATCATTACTGAGGAAAATATTTGAGTGACTTTTATAACAGAAACAGTGCAGAGAATACAACAGAAGGAAAATGGTGGCTACATAAATATTAGACTCTAAGAATTACCTTTTTAATTTGACAAAAGAAAACTTGGAAACACTTTGTAGAATAGCTTTTGAACAAACTGTATAGAGAGAGTAACCCTTTTCCTTGTTGTCTTACCTCAAAGGGGTTCTTTCTGGATTGGACAGTAACGTTTTCCTCTTTGTATCTTAGTTCATCATAGTGCAAGCCACTGAAAGCACACGCCTCAGATATGAACCTTGCAAAAAATTTGAGGCAGCGGAAACATGTCCACCAGGTTCAGACGGCTTCCAGGGGGACATCGATTCCTGGACATATTCGGTTCAAATTACATATGGGAAGCCTCATCTGTATCACCTGGGGGCAGGCCCCAGACAAAACCAAAAGCTCTCACTGATAGAAGACAAGCTGTTCTTCCCTGTACTAGAAGGGTGCTGCTATAATTTGGAACTGGAACAGCTCTCACAACCCCTTATATTAAAGCCCTGGTCCCCAATTTCACACTGTTCAGGCATAGTGAAATTTTCAGAGGTGTGGCATCATGGGAGGTCTGTAAGCTCTGGCAAGGCCTTCGAAAAGAATTGTGGGAAACTGACCCCTTCCACTCGCTTTCATGTTTACCACGGAGTGAAAAGCTTTGCTCTAGAAAGCACTACTGCCAAGCAGGCCAAGCAATCAAGGACTTAAGCATCCAAAACTGTGAGGCAAAATACACCATTTTATCCTCATAAACTGATTACCTCCGGCATTTGTTATATTGACAGAAGGCTAACTACCTAGAGGTACATGAAACATGGGACAAACATGAAAAGCGTATAGTCCAATCATTTAGAATCAATCTTGTCACATTGTAGACAGTATATTCTAAATTGTAAGTCTTACTGTTTTGTCTGTTAAATTCTTTCACACTAATTCCATATTGGCTCGACTTTTTAATAATAATCCATTAAAAGTCTGTCATGTATCAGGTACTAGGTGTATAAAGACAAACATTCCTTATCCTCATAGTTGGAAGGAATCCATGATAGAGAAATAGCAATTTAATGAGATACACGTGAAATAGAAAACAGAAACCAACATCAGAATACAATGGTTATTTTTGTTACAACTGTCTCTTGGGAAGATCGAGAAGATTTTGAATACGGATATTGAAATGAAAATTTATCAATCTCCGCTGTTTGTTCCATGAGAAATGGGGAAACCAATCAAAATAATGAACGATGTTCACAACAACTTTTTTTTAAAAAAGTAGAATTTAATTGTTCCGTGATACCCCCGACTGTGATTTCTCAAGAGCAATAATCTTGACAGTCACGAGAGAAAGCTCAGAAGCTGGAAAGCTCAGAGTCGGCAAAATTCAGGAGCGGGTGATGTGTGTGTCCGGGTCGCTTCTGCCAGATGACTGCCACGGTGGTTTATCATTTCTCCACTTTTCTACTATCTAAAACTATTTTTAGAAAACACTCTAATTCATTATGTTCTGCGCCTTATTCACAAAGGATGAAATGACTGATAAGACTGAAAATAGTCGCCCTTCCAAAGGCATTTATATTTGGAAGGTACTGGAAACTCGAGGTAAGAAAGAGAAGATGTGTTTACATTTTTCAAGGGACGCTTATAGACAAGATTCCAGGAACCATTTCACAGGCTCTGCTACCTAATATGAGTATGATACTTTCATCCTTGACAACACATTACCCATAAGGTAAATAAAGGTAAAGAAGCTTCTTCCTTTCTAATATTAGGATGCTTCAAATGTTCTGGTGTCTCCTGTGACTGACACGGCAGTTCCCTAGAGATCAGAAAATTGACAAGTCTTCTACAGTCTGCTGAAGTTGTACAGCTGTTCTCTGTCAGGCATGGTAGGGCGGGATATGCTGTCATCACAAAACAAGTCCAAGCACACCAACTGCTACACAGGCACACGTCATTTCCTCCTATGTACATTTCGTGAGGGAGTTCTGCTCCACAGCTACAGAGTTACTCGCAGACTCTGGACGACGGAGGAGCCATCTTCAAATATGTTTTCAGCACCACTTAGGTTGCAAAAAAACGCAGAGACTCACAAACAGGTTCCCCTCGTCCGTCCCTTTTTCTATTTTTAGACAGAGCCTTGTCATGTAGCAAGCTGGCCTTGAGCTCACTCTGTCACCCAGGCTGGCCTTGAAGCCACAGTGATCCCCCTGCCTCAGCCCACCTTTGCTGGAATTGTAGATGTGCACGTTTCTGGAGCAAGCATGACATTCATTGGTACTGAATTATGAATCAGTCACAGTGGTCAGCGGACGAGCCTGCTGCACAGAGGACAAGTATAAAGTCGCACCTTGCACTGAGCACCTGCGCTGACATTAGGGGCACTCACTGCCACACTCTGCTCCCGGTCGTTGTATGTCATCTTCTTAAGAGAATCATCTTCTACTGAAGATGAGCTTTTCTTTTTTGTTGTTTTTGTTTTTGTTTTTGTTTTTGTTTTTGTTTTTGTTTTTGTTTGGTGGAACTAGGGATTGATCTCAGGACCTTGCACTTGCTGGGCATGTACTTGTGCCCCTGGGCTATTTCCCCAGCCCCAAGATGGGCTTTTCTATACTGCCACGTACTGAGATGAGTCCACCAAAAAAACCTGTGAACCTTATGCTTCACTATTACTCTGTAAATAGAAGAAGAGATAAAAGAAAGAGATAAGGCAAGAGTGATGAAAAGAGGGCAAGGAGTAATTAGAAGAACACTGAGAATGAAACTTTTGTTAATTGGCGATCACAGATAAAATTATAATTTGAAAATTTCTATGTATATAAACATGTTCTCATGATCCATGCTAAAACTCCTCCCAGAGACTGTCTGAAGGGGGAAACTGTCATCTTTCAGAGGAGGCTAACAGCGTGAGGCAACATCTAGTGAATAAAATTGTGCTGTCAGAAATAAAAAGTTTTCTCAAGGGGACTGGCAATTAATGAAATTATTTGCAAAGGGAAGATCTGGAAAGGAGAATAAATCATAGAGATAGAAATATGTAGGCATATCCATCATATTGCTAATTTACAAAGTTCTTAGATGTTCCTTAGAGTTTAAAAAATGCTCTTGTGGGGCCAGAGAGATAGCTCCATGACACAAGTGCCTGCATGGCAAGTGCAAGGTTGTGAGTTTGTACCCTGGTCCCACAAAAGAAAAAAAAAAAAAAAAAAAGG
>PVJA010030562.1:0-25661 GCA_004027025.1 Myocastor coypus
TTTTTTTTTTCTTTGAAGAATTTTTTATTTTATTGATTGATTGATTGATTGATTGATTGATTGATTTTCTTGTTTCAGAACCTTTGTTTGTTTATTTACTCATTTTTATGGCTGGCTCAGCCCGCCCTGAGGGCAGGGCTGGCGCAGCATGTGGTGCCAGGGATCGAACTGCGGTCCCTGAAGCCACCCAAGCTTTCCCAAGCAGGGGCTTTAGACCACTGAGCCATCCCGCCGGGCCCCCACAGCCTTCTTTTTAAAGATGGGTTTTCATTAATTTGTTGAGTTGCCCAGGCTGAACTGGAACTTGTAATCCTCCTGCCCCAGCCTTTTTTTTTTTTTTTTTTATGGCTGGCTGAGCCTGCCCTGGGGGGTAGGGCTGGCCCAGCATGTGGTGTTTCAGATCAAACTGTGGTCCTGCAGTTGCCTAAGCTTTCCTAAGCAGGTGCTTTAGACTGCTGAACCATCTCACAGGCCCAAATATATGTTATACTTAGTAGCTACCTTTTTTTCTTTTTTCTTTCTTTCTTTCTTTCTTTTTTTTTTTTTTTTTTTTTTTTTTTTTTTTTTTTTTTTTTTTTTTTTTTTTTTTTTTTTTTTGCGGGACCATAGTTTGAACTCACAACCTTGCACTTGCCAGTCAGGGACTTGTGCCCCAGAAATATCTCCCCAGCCCCTCTCCTGCCCCAGCTTCCCAGATTATACATGCCATTATGGCTGGCTTCTCTGTTACCCATTACCTAGGGTGATAATCTTAAGACTTGTGTCCTTTGTTGCTGCTGAGCAAATTCAACAGTAGTAGGGATACATGCATGTCATCAACAGGCTACTGGGATACAGAAGCAGATTCTCTTTCCTGACACCATAACCTCTCCTGAGCTCTTACTGACACTGGCTTAGGATACTGCATCTCTGAACCAATCACTGGCTAAGAACATGGAATCAATTGGCTTAAAGTAACCTAGCCCTGAAATGGATATTGAAATTCCATCTCAACATTTCCTACAAGTACGATCCCTTTCAGACAGCAGGATTGGAGAATGCATGCTCAGAGTATCTTAGTAGTGTATCAAAATGAATTATATCTAGGCATAGTGATATGGGCCTGTCATCCTAGCTGAGGCAGGAAAACTGCCATGAATTTCAGGCTGGCCTGGGCTACATAATTCAAGGCCAGCCTGGATTACATAGGAAGATCCTCCATCTCAACAACACAAAACAACAAAAGAAACACACTGCACTAACAGTGACCATAACTGAAATAGATGCTCTACTTCCTAGAGTGGAGATGGGGTGAGTAGGGGCCAGGGTGATGACTGGGGAGCTTTTCCTGCTGGCACACACCCTGGAAGATCCTCTGCTTTCACAGAATTCTTGAAAGGACTCCAGTCAGTTCTTGGAGATGCCTGGGCTGGGATGCAGCACTATTTTGGGAGCAGCAGAAGCTGCAGTCGTTCGCTGGGGATTTAAGAGCAGGACATGTCTGTGAGCTCAACAATGTTCCTTCGAGATGCAACTTCCCTTCCCATCCTTAGCAGGTCCCATGGTGGTGCAGGGAGGTATGATGTCAGCCTGCACGGAAGGAAGCCACCTTTCTCACTTAGGATGCGGAGGCAGCGAAAACTGAGATCACACAGGCATGGAGCCTGTTGCAGCTGTGACCTAAAATGCCCTGTAAAGGCCCACTGAGCTGAAAGCGTGTTCACCAGTGATGGGCTTTTGGGGTGACTGGACCATGAAGGTTCTAACGTCATCAACAGATTTTTTTTTTTAACACTGGGGATTGAACTCACAATCTTTGCACTGAACTCGATCCTCAGCCCTCTGTCATCTTTTATTTGGAACCAGGGTCTCACTAAGTTGTCCGTGCTGGTCTTAAATTTGGGATCCTCCTGCCTCAGCCTTCCTGAGTGCTACAATTACAGCCATGCATCCTCCCTGAGACCTGGGTGGATTAATATACTGATGGATTTATACTTTGATGACATACTAGGGAAATAATACAATAAGAGATGGGGCCTAGCTGAATGGATTGGCTTATGAATATACAGCATTAAAGACTGTCTTGTTCCTGGCCACTTCTTCTCTCATTCCTATGCCATCTCTGTTTCTTGTCCTCACGAAGCGAACACTCTACTCCCCATGCCCTTCCACCATGGCATTGCTCCTTGCCCTTGGACCATACTAATGGGACAGCTGAGTGTGGACTCAGACCTCTGAAACCCTGAACTCCTTCTTTGTTTAAGCATTTATTTATTCATTTGTATAGGCTCTTGCTATGCAGCTCAGACTCATAGTAACCCTCCTGTCTCAGCCTCCCCAGGGCTGAGATCATAGGCATGTGCCACCATACCTGGTTTTGCTGGCTGGCTCTGCATACACAGGGCCAGTACAGCATGTGGTACCAAGGATTGAACCTGGGTCCTTGGGCTTGCCAGGCAGATGCTTTGACCACTGAGCTATCTCCCCAGTCCCAAGTGCCCCTTCTTTTTTTTTTTTTTT
Source organism: Myocastor coypus (assembly GCA_004027025.1). NCBI lineage: Eukaryota > Metazoa > Chordata > Mammalia > Rodentia > Myocastoridae > Myocastor > Myocastor coypus. Next base: position 2,500 of record PVJA010030562.1, read on the forward strand.
TTTTTTCCAAGTGCCCCTTCTTTAAGCTACCCTTGTAAAGCATTTTGTCCAGCAGGAGAGCTCCAGGCTGGGAGCCAGCCTCCCTGCTAACAAGGGCTCCTTGGCCTCCTCTCCCTGCTCCCTGAGGTCTCCCACCAGCGAGGCAGAAGTGGGCTGCAGACAGAGCTGGAAAATGGGAGAGTCCACCTACCTTGGAGCCACTTTCTGGGTGAGATTCGCTTTCTGAGTCAAACCTTAACCCAGGACCAATGGGAACAGGCACCCAGGTGACTAAGCTGACACACAATGAGCACCCACGCTCCCACACCCCCGTGTATTTGGGGCCTTCGGCAACTTTTAGTAACTCCAACCATAATTACCATGTGATTGACTATATAGATTTGACCCCTGCCTCCCCACACTGAGGGCTTGGGCGGCCCCCACAGTTCCTCCAAGGGCCATGAAAGGCCAAAAACTCCACTGCCCAACAGAAGGGCCAAGTCAAGCCCATCTTTGGCAGGAGTCAAACCTCAGACTAATCCTTCAGCCCTACCCCAAACCCTAAAGATTAAAGTTCTCAGCACCAGCTCCCCTTGGGACAGTGAGCTCTCCTCACCCGTTGCTCCAGCTCTGTGTAGTGGGTCTTGTCTTTTCTCTTTCCCATAAATAATGGGGCCTGGTGCAGCAGTGCAGGCCTAGCACCCCAACACTCTGGGAAGCTAAGGCAGAAGGATCTCAAGCAAATCACTGATCCTGAGACTTCTTTTTCAGAACTGGGGATAGAACTTAGGACCTTGCACTTGCCAGGCAAGCACTTGTGCCCCTGAGCTATCTCCCCGGCCCCTGTGACAACTTTTGAGTGTCTTGCTCAATTCTTTGTGTAGGACAACAAGGACCTGGACAGGACCCCAACCTGGTACCATCAGGGCATAGAGGTGACCTAGGTCTTGCCAATGCTGTCCCCTCCAGACCCTGGTGCCTGGGTGCTGTCACTTGCTTGGCCATCTGGAGCCATCAGTCCTCCTCTAGGTGCCCTTGACAGTGCCTGTGTACCTCCTGTCATGTTGTACCTTGCTTCATTTCGTTCTTTCTTTGTCAGAACAAGTGAGTGAACTCACGCTCTCACGCTTGCCAGGCAAGTGCCTATTCTACTGAGCTATTTCCTCAGTCCCACTTCATTTCTTGAGGCCGCCTACATTTTTGGGCCCTTGGAGCTAATTCACCCTAGAATGGCTGCCTGCTGCTCTGGGGATGGAGAGGCCTCTGCCTCCAAATACATCCAGAGCTCTTCCCACAGAAGGGCTGAAATGTGGTCAGTGAGTCCCTTGGGCACTTGGGGCACTGAGCTAGGAAGGACACCAAAGCTGCCCCTCCTGCCCGCTTCCTTCTGTTCTCCATTGTCTGGCACATCAGGAGAGCTGGAGAGGGCCCGCCTCCTGTAATCCCAGACCAAGAGACTCCTGCATCCAATTAACCCTTAGAGCAGGGCCAACAGGCCTCCTCCTCTTCTTTCTCCTCCATCCCTAGTTTCAAAGCTCCTGGAGAGCCAAGCAGAGTGCACACTTGTAATCCCAGCACTCTGGGAGGTCGAGGCAGGAGAATTTTATTTTGAAAACCAGCTTGGGCAACCTGGGAACTTAGCGAGATCTTGCATCAGAATTTAAACACCAGTTGAGAAATGGGCTGTCAGAGGTTGAGCTGAGGCCGGGCTTAGTATACAAGTGGTTGACAAGGAAATACCCGGCAGATATGCTATGACAAAGGAGAAGCAGGGAGGAAGAAAGGAGCCAGGCAAAGGTGTGACTTGGGGCAGTGTCCAGGCAGCTCTGGGGCTAAGGAGCCTTGGGAGCTCCTGGGGCCCCCAAGCACTGCCTCCTCCCTCCGTGCTCTTTGCAGTCAGTTCTGGGAGCAGAGGCCAGCATCTCCTTAGAAGAGCTGTGAGGACAGACAGGGTCAATGAGTGTCACTGGTACCCTTGACTGGAGGTCCCTATACTTCTGCCTTCACCTCATCAGAGGGAACATAGGGCTGCAAAATGCCCCCTGGGGAACTGAGGTTTTCTATGACACTCTCCCTCCAGGGACAGCCCAGCCTGGGAGGTGACCCATTTGGTAGCTATGGGGCAGCTCACTGGCCAGTGGCTCTTGAGATTTGGACAGATAAGACCTCTCCAGTAGAATCAGACAGGTGCCCCCACTTTGGGTCCCCCGTACCCTCTCATGGGCTCACAGGCCCTGGAAGCTGAGCCCAGCCCATGTCTGGCTGAAAGGGATTACACTCCTGAATTAGATTATCTAGATCAGGATGCAGGCAGACCCCAAATCAGGCAGCAGGCTGGGCTGAGATCTGCAGTGAGGAGAGCCTGAGGGTGGGGGGTGTCTCAGCAGCTGGCAGAGGCACTGTCAATTCCCTGCCCAGGCAGAGGTTGTTCTAGGGGCCTCAGCTAGAGAGCAACCAGGCACAATGCACTGTATGGTGTTCAGGAGCAGGCCAGGAGTTGAACACTGAACCTATGTTTCCATGGATGTCAGAAACAAAACCCCCATCTGAGTCGCAGTTGCCCCTCCTGAACTGTACACCTAAATGCCCATTGCACATGCCAGCCTCATCTTGGGCTCAGACCTGTCATATTCTCGCTCCTCAGCCCTACTAAATGCAGACTGAACAGGGACCTCAGGATGGAGGCCCCCAGGAGGCTAGCCTGGGCCCCTTTGATGTCGTCTTTGAAGTAACCGATGCAGGCTTTGCCGGGACCCAGCATCTGTGACCGCTTCTGCCTCATCTCCCAGAGTCCTCATCTCCCCACGCCTTATCTCCAGGTCCAGCTGTATTTGCTCCTCCCAGGGCCCCCTCACTCCAGCCGACAAGTCTGCTTTGCTGTGAGAAGGTGACCTCTGTGGGGGAGGGCAAGGAGGAGGGGACAGCTATAAATCCATCCAGCCTGCAACGGAGGGGTGACCCTGTCTGCTACAGGAGGAAATCGAGGAGGTTTGGAGAGGCCGGGACAGCTACTAGAGGTAGTTGGGGACAGAACCACCTGGATCCTAAGTAGACTGGAGTCTGGAGAGAAGAGGAAGGGAAGAGGAGGGGGAGGAGGGGGAAGGAAGCAGGAGGAAGGGCAGGATGGAATGGCACTGTGGAACAGTCTCTTCTCTAAGGTGCTGGATGTGGAGTTACTATTTTTATTGCATGGCTGATATGCTAAGTTTAGAACTTTACATATGCTGTTGAGTTGAATCCTCTCTTTTTGTGAATGTTATCACCCCCAATTTGCATATGAGATCACAGAGGTTAAGTGATTTGTCCAAGGTCACACAGGGGGGCTGGGATTCAAACCCAGGTCCTCTGAAGTCCAAGTTCTCAGTACCACACACACCTCTAGAGGGTGCCACTGCAGAATCTGCCTCACCCACTCTCACAGCTTCTTGGCCCATGATTGACCTGGTCGGATATAGCCTGGGGTGAGCCCCTCGACTTCCGGCTGCACCCCAGGCCCTCCACACCAGTCTGTGCTCTGACCACAATGTCCCACACTCCGGATGTTAGCATTAGCTAGCAAGCATTTGTGTTCTGCTGAGCTATCAAGTTTGGAATATTTATTATATTTATTAGCTGACTTTAGCATATTCCAGGCAGCTGGTCTCTGGGAGAATTCCTTTGAGCTGAGTTCTGAGAAGTTCCTGGAGCCAAGCACCAACACCTTTCTCCTTTCCTTGCAGCAAATGCTCGTTGGAACAGTGGCTACAGTCGTTCAAACTTCCTGCCGTTGTTAGTTTTATTCATTTATTTTTGAGGGTGGGGGAGTCTGTGGAAACCTTCCATCCTTCTCTGCACAGGTTTCCATCTGCTATAGTCAGGTCCTGGAGCTGACCCTTAGAGTTGGGATTAAAAACAAAAGAGGACACTGTCCCCTCCATCCCTAGCCCACACTCACTCTGGCCTCACACTGTGTGTGGAGTAAGGGTTCTGGGTTCAGCCTCAGTGCTCTTGCACCTAGTGGCTAGGAGGATTAAATGAGATGGCAAATGCCCAGTGGTAACACAGCGCCCGGCGGCGTGTGTTTTCTCCCCATCTTGCCAGCTGGGCTTTGCTCAGCTGTTGCCCCAGGGCTCTCCTGACTGAGCAAGACCAAGGCAGGAGGACCGATCTTTGAGTCTCTCTCTCCTGTGCAATTTAAAGAGACCATGCCTCAAAATGAAGAACAAAAAGGGCTGGGGTGTAGCTCAGCGGTAGGGAGCTTTTTGCTTGCATCCCCTTGTTGTAGGCAGCTGAATTAGATAGAAATATTACAGGCAGTCAGACAGGGCCAGGCCCTCAAGGAGACAAGATGGAAGACAAGGTGACTTTACAGCTTTGCAAGAGACAGGCACTCCCAGCTCTGGGCCAGACCTCAAGACAAAAGAAGAAACAAATATAGCCACATACTTCCCTAGGAATGCACATCAGGGATTGATATTCTAAATAGGCATCAAGTGCCTTAAGAGAGCCGAAGTGAGTCAGTAACCCAACCCCCAACGGGAAGAGACCTTGTTCCATATTCACGCTCCCTTGCAATGTGACTCCCTTCCTCACTCTGTATTGGCTATAATCAATTTTACCTGAGCAACGGTGCTTGTAACCTCATGGGTTGATCAGTTTTGTCCCACCTCATGCCCACCTAAGCGAGTTTCCATGGTTTCCACCTTAGACCTGCCCCACGGCCTGGTTTTGCACTATAAAAGTAACTGGAAGAGACAGCTTTCTGGGGACACCCACTTGGGACCTCCCTTCTGTCTCTCTTGAACAGGAGCTTTCTTTCCCTCAATAAATATGTTCTCATTTACCTCCATTTGTTCCTAAAATTCATTCTTCGGTTTTAGAGAACACGAACTCGCTGCAGCTAATTTTCAAGTGGGAGATCAGTTTTCCCTGTATCATTTGGAGGTTGCCTATTGGAGGTCATCCACCCAGATCAGCTTTTTCTTCTTGCATCAGTTACATGGTTTTGAATAGATGTTAAAATAAATCCGAAAAGTGTAACATCTAGAACCGTCCTTCTTCTACCTCGTTGTTCTCTCCCATGGCTTGGGAGCCGGGCAAGGTGCTTTAGAAAGGGCTGAGCTCCCCAGCAGACAGAGCCCGGTTCCATCCTCTTGGCCAGCCCAGCCTCAGGCAGCCAGGCCGATGGGCTGCAGCGCCCCCTGCTGTCCATATCTGGGAACGCCCCTAACTCAGCTGCCCTGGCCAGACAGCAGCGGGTGTCCTGGAGGTAGAAGAGCATTTGTGCTCAGAAAGGGTGCTGGCTATTATTAGAGCTTAGCCTCTGCCTCAGGTTTGTCTCCCCTGGCGTGTTAGAAACACACAGCCTCCCACTGCTCTGTCATTGCGCCCTGGGTGCCCTGCTCCTCTCAGCACGGTTACCCCAGGACCCCACCGCTAGCTGCTCTGTCCCAAGCCCAAGCTTTATTCTCTGGAAGCAAAGTCCATGACCCGCCCCTGTTCCTGAGATAGGGCCTTGTTCTATTACCACTAAACTCACAATCCTGTATTTTGTTGTTAAGACACGGATTTTAAAAATCATAAAGGCATCCATCATGTTGTCATCTTGTCTGTGAAAGATTTTATATTTGTGTGGTTTTGCATATATTAAAAAGCTATTTTCACAAACACATTTTTGGATTGGTTCACACGAAGATCCTATGAAAGACCAATGGTCCACACTGACCCATTTTACAGGAGACACAGAGGATCAAGAAGTTAAATGTTGCAGACCACAGCTGCAAGCTATGAAGATCAAGCTCCGGTGCATGCATGGGAGTTTTTGGGGTGGTGAGGTGAGCTCTGCCTGTGACTATGCATGCCCTGGGCCTCCACCTCCATCACTGGTTACTCTCAAGGCTCAGCAGAAGAGTAGGGCTACCCAGTTATCAACCTCCCAAATACCCTGGTCTCCAGTTTCACTCTCCCTCTGTGCGGACTTAGAAAGCCAGTTATCTTTTCTCACCTGGGGCTTTTCCCTTTGGAAATGGCTCCAGCCCAGGTCCAGCCTGGGACTCCCTAGTTAAAATTCTGGAGACACAGAACATGGGAGCTCTCAGCTCAGTCATGGTCTGAAGGACCCCACAGAGCATGCCTGTGCCAGCAAGAGGCAGCTCAGTGGCTGCCTGGGCTGGACTCAGTGGAGTTTGTAATTGGAGAATCAGGCTAAGAATCATGTTTATGTGTGTTTGTGTGGCTGGTCCTGAACTCATAGTGCCTCAGCCTCCCAAGCGCTGGGATTACAGGCATGTGTGACCCTACCTGGCTTTGGCATAAGAACATTTTCACCTGCTGCCTCAGAGGCCTACTGCCCATGCCTAAAAGCCTGGGATAGCACAGCTGGGTAGGGGAGCACTGCACTCAAAGACCAATCAGCCCCTCTCACAGATGGGCTGAGGGAGACACTGGTGCTCCAGGATGGGGAACAGGGCAGTGGCTTTCTTTGCTGTCCACATGGCTTCCCCTAGGCTCTCAGACCTGAGTGGGCATCAAGTTGCCTGGAGAAGCGCTCACGACCTGCCCACCAGCAGAGGCCCTGCTCTGGAGGCCTGAGGCAGAGCCTGTGCATCCCGGGATGCCAATGCTGCAGGCCATCCATGGGGACATCGCTTGGGAGGCTGTGGGTAGGGGCAGTGCCGGGAGGGATCTGTAGGCAAGAGGACAGGAGAAGGCATTTTAGTGCAGGTAGGGAAGGGAAGGCACAGTTTTTGATGCTTTCTGTACCAAATGCCCCTTTTGGATGATTATACTCCATAAAGGACAAAAACAGAGTGGAGTGGAGGAGGGAGAGGCTGGCAGAACCCATATTCATTTGTGTGTGTGTGGGGCAGTTTGGTTTGGAAGGCACTTTGAATACCCGTGGGTATCTTACTGTGGGCTCCGGGAAGGAGCTACCGGGCCTTGGAGACCTGAGGTCACCCTTCCCTCACACAGGACCTCCCCAGTTTGGGCTCCTTGATGGGATACCTCAGTGCCCCTGGGAGTGGACGCCTGGCCTCTTCTATAAGGTTTTCAGCAAAGGAAAATTTGGTCCCAGTGAAAGGAAATTGATTTTGGGCCAAAGGATGACAGAGTGCTGGGGAACAGGTGCTGGGAATGCTGGGTATGGAGGGCCTGGCTCAAGGATCCCTCAGCTCCACCTGTGGCCAGTGAAACAGAGATGCCTTCAGCCCGGGCTTAGGCCGGCTCCTTCAGTAGGCCATCCAGGTAGGTCTTCAGGGCTTGCAGGTGGCGTAAGGGTTGTGCAGAGGGGGAGGTGCTCTGTGGGTTCAGGTAGTGTTCGTACTTCTTCAGGCCACGCAGGGGGTCACAACGGTGTGCGGTGAGCAGCTCCAGGTAGCTCACGCTGTGCAGGGCCAATAGCCGGGCTTCTGCCTGGGACAACACAGCTGCCTGCACCAGGGGCTGCAGAGAGGAGAAACACTGCAGGCTGCTGAAGGAGTACACGTGATGGGCCAGCTGCGGGCTGGGTGAGATCTCAAGCAGGCGGTACAGGTCGCGCATGGCCAGCACAGTGGCCAGGCTGCTGGACTTGCTCATGTCCCTTGCCAGGTAGGTCTTGGCCAGGTTCTTGAGTTTGAAGCTCCTGGCTCCAGGCACCTGCTCCCGGATGAGGGGTAGTGCAGCCAGGAAGCCCGAGATGGCCTCCTGGAACTCCCAGAGTCTGTTAATGTCCTCCAGGGCCCTAAAGAAGTTGGGTATGCTGGGCCCCCACAGGTTATAGCAGACCAAGATGGGGCGGTTCATGGACCTTAGGAAGCTGAGAAAGTGCTGCAGCCCTGTCTCCAGGGAGACAGCCTTGGTGTAGCTGTTGAAGACCTCTGGCTGGATGAGCACGCGGAACTTGCTTTCCCGGTTCACAGCTGCCAGGTGGCTAATCTTCTGAGCTGGGCAGGAGAGAAGGGCATGGTGAGGCCTGGGACACGGTGACGCCATGGAGGGGGCATCTGATCCACCACCCCTCAGAACTTCTGCCCTTGGACAGGACAGCAGGTAGAACCTGGGAGCAGCCTCCAAGCGCAGCTCTGACCCAACTCCAAGGCTTGAGTCGCAAGGGGAGACCAGACTGTCCTGCTTGCCACCAGCAGGGTATCCAGTGGCCCTCTACCCTATCCACTCCAGAGTTTGCCAAACCCATAGAAGCACCATCACTTTTTTTTTTTTTTTTTTAGAACTGAAGATCAAACTCAGGACCTTGCATTTGCCAGGCAGGCACTTGTGCCCCTGATCTATCTCCTCGGCCAGCACCATCACGCTTATCTGTCTTCTCTCTCAGCTGTCACCTATACCAGAGGCTATACCTGCTTCTTCCCAGTCCCAACCCTTAGCGAAGGCTTCCAGTCACTCAGTACCATGCACTATGTAAACATCTGCTGCTTCTGGCTGGTAGGGTTCATCCCAATGTCAAGTTTACACTGCAAGCTCGGGGCAGGGTTCCTGCTCCAGGGGGATGTTTCAGGCCAGGGCAAGTGCCAAGGGGCGAGGGGTTATCACTCCTATGGCCCTGGCTCTGCCAGTTTCCTGTGTACCCTCTTGCAGGTCATTCCTGTACTCAGGGCCACAGCCTTGCTGGGAGGATCAGTCTTTGCAAGGAGCTTACCACTGTTTCTGTATCCCCTGGGCTCTCTGGTCAGCAGTGAATGCACAGGGTGCCTGCCTCGCTCCAACAACCAGGCCTTGCTTTCGCCTGGTGTCCCTCTGTACCAAGCCACACACCTCAGGGTCTAGGGCAGTGGTGGTAGGCTGTCCACCTAGCTGTCACCACCAGGGGTTGGGGCTGGCATAGGCCTTACACTTCATTTTTGTTTTTGTACTGGGGATTAAACTCAGGACCTTGTGCTTACCAGGGAGGCACTTGTGTCCCTGAGCTATCTCCCCCAGCTTGGCAGACAGCTTCCTGCTCTTCTCTTGGGAACTGAGAGACTAAGTTAGAAAGGGATAGGGTGGCTCAGGAGAACCCACTTTCATTGTCGATCTTGAGGTTAAAGAACACCAGGGGCCTGTCTTCTGCCTGAGGGTTGGTGAGGCTCTGGTCCACGACAGGGAGGGAACTGGGCCTCTCCAGCTGTAGGTCGCTGGACTCGCTGCTGCTGTCATCCAGCTCCTGGAAGGACTGCAACACAGAAAAACCAACAGGTCAGGGTATCCGGGGACTGTGGGAGTAGGTGGTAAGGTGAGTGTGTGCCGGCAGTTTGTGTGTGTGTGTGTGTGTGTGTGTGTGTGTGTGTGTGAGCAAGCCAAGGCATCTGTGTGCAAGGGAGGGTGGATTATGGGGAAATGTGTGCATGACTGTGTGAGGAACAGCTGCAAATGCTGTGGGTCATGTGTAAGGGTCACATGTACGAGGGACTGGATGCGAGGGCTGAGGTCACGCAGGGAAGTGAGAGCATGCATGGATCTGCACAGGTGGCAGTGAGTGTGCCTCAAGCACACTGGGGCACAAGTATGTGAAGGTAGAAAGATGTGGATGAGTGTGCACAGACAAGCTGTGCCCTCTATGGAGCTGCAGGGAAGGGGCTGGTCTCTCTGAGCATCCTCTGGAGGAATGTGGAAAACTTGGGGCGGGGAACAGTCCCAGATGATATTTCTCAAAGGAGCCCAGGGACTTGGCTTTGCCTGTCCCCAAAGTTGGCTGAAGACCCAGTGCCTTGCACAGAGGCGAGGTGGAGGATAGCTCAGCCTCCTGGATGCCACCTCTAGGTGGACACTCCAGTCCTGGCAGGTAGAGGGCAGTGGGGGGAGCCCAGAGCTCAGCAGCCATGTCAGCTGCAGGGGAGCTTAGCACTCTGGGCCAGGCTCGGCACCCAAGAACCCACACTCCATTGCCAATGCTGGTCCCGGCTATGGTGTTGTGTGAGAGATCTTGGGTGGGGAGCTGAGCTGGAAGAGCCTCACTTTGGGAGGTCCGCAGGAGCTGGACTAAGCAGTGTGGGGAGCATCTGACAGAGTCCATTGCTGATCATCTGCACAACCACCGAGCCCAGATGTCCACCCTTCGGTCAATCTCCTATGGCCGCCTCCTGTAGATGGTACTCAGAGACCAGGAAGAAGGGACACAGCCTATGTCTTGGGGACAAAACTCAGTGCTGTTTCCTCTGGCCTCCGGCTGACACCCCTGGCCTGGGAGATAATCCACAACCCAGCTTCACTCTGTCAACCTCTATGGGGTAAAAAGTTTTCCACCTATCTTTAGCTAAGAAGTCACCACAGCTCACAAGCATGTACAAATGGGAGGAATGTCCTGTTAGCATTTTGGGGCCTATGCCAGGCTCACCAACTTCCTCCAGGCAACTGACGTGATCAGACACCAAGGACAGATCCATCTAGGGTGGGGTTTGCTGACTGCCCCACTCCTTCCAGGCTGATTTTCCCTCTTGGCCTGAGCATCTTCTTCCCAGATGCCTCGCTCGAGGCACCTTCCTGGTTGCTGACTATAGCACCGTGGCCTCTGGCCTCTTCCCTTGGAGCTGTCTTCCATCTCTAGCTTTCTGGGTGCTCCCATGCTTGCATCACGGCTGGGCTGGGCTCTCTGCTGTATCCTCGAAGGCCCCAGCTCTCTCCATGGGCCATAGCTCATCCTTCTGTCCACCGACATGACACGCCAGGTTCTCTCTTCTTTCTTCTTTCTGTTCCAAACATGAAAGTGCCTTCATGGCCCTCAGTGCTTCCTCCAGGCTCCTTCCACCTGGCAGTGTCTCTGCAGGTCCCACAGCTGTCTTCCCAGTTTTAGATCTCCATTTTCAAGAGCAAGGCTCCCCAGAAGGCAGAGTGGCCACACCTCCTTAGGCCACTGTCCTGAGTCATTTTCTCCCTGCTGAGACACCATATGCAACACCCATGCCTTCGAGGAGAGGTTTATTTTGCCTCACAGTTTGTAGAGGTTTCAGTTCACGGCGGGCTGGCCCCAAGGCAGAGTGGCATGGCACAGGACAGCATCCATGGCAGGGCAGCAAGGAAACAGAGGGAGAAGGGAAGAGCTGGGTACGGGGAGAAACCCTCTCTGGGGACCCACATCTTCTAACCATCTCTGCTGCCTCCTAACAGTAACTCAGCTCTAAACATAGTGAACTAATTTACCTGTGATTATTACAAATCCAGGACCCAATAAACCCCTCAAACCCTACCCAAGTACATGAGGTTTGTGTGTGTGGAGGGGTGTCCAGATATAAATCTTGAGAGCCACGTACCCCATCTTCCCCTCAGGCCACATACAGGACAGCCTGATCAGAGCCTACACTTCATAGCCTCTCATTGTGCTGGGGCCATGGAGACGAGTCTTTCTTTCCTAAGGGGACCGTGGGGGCTCCTCATGGACAGGGACACCTCTTTCCTGAGCAAGGGTGGGATCACACAGCCTGACATCTCTTCATCCACCATTCCTCTTGCTTTCGGGGACTGCCATAGGGACGGTCACCCCTGTGGCTAGATTACCAAATGCCTTGCATTTAGTCCAGACAGCTGAGAACCCACAATTCCCTCTCCCCTTGAGTTCCAGAGACAGAGTCGGGGAATCCCAGGACAGTGAAGCAAGACTTTTCTAAAAGGCCAGGGCTACCAGGAGGAAGAAGAGTGGGTGGGGACTCTGGCCTCACCTCAGGCCCCGCTGTATTTCACGGGTTAGGATGACTGGGCATGGGCGAGGGGAGTACAGCCCAGATGAGGACAAGGCTGAGATGTGAGTGGATGGACAGAGAAAGGGAAGAAGGCAAACAGTGCAGAAAGATGGAGGCCAATGGGTGAGGACAGGAGAGGAAGGAGGAAGAGAATGTCTGAGAATCAATGGTGAGAGAAACACTGAAAACTCAGCACAGGGCAGGTGGCAGCAGCTTGGAACTGACAAGTGCTAGTGTGGGTCCTGAGCTGAGTCCTCCTTGATAGTCTCTGACAGAGACCACAGGAATGCCCACTCCATTAGACTGGGTCCTGGGCTGGGTTTCTCTCAATGCAAAGTGACAGCCACATGGTATCCAGGACATATTTGACTAGGAACACATACACACTCCATCAGGCTGAGCAGCCATGTCCACTTCACTCATTTCCACCACAGACTCCACCGTCTGAGCCAGGCAACTTGGGCACAGCCCCACATGTCAGGCGCATTCCTGACAGTGTACTTGACAGTGGCCTCAGGCAGGCACCCAGGAAGTGCTAGCTGGCAGCACAGCCAGCTTCCCAAAACCTTGGAGGTTGAGGTTGACCTGTTGGCCCCTGCGGTATCACACCCTGTAGGGAACATCACCTCCACTCAAGCCTCCACATGACTGGGCATTAGTAGCAGTAATAAGAAAACTCTGGAAGCTGAGACTGCATCACAGACCGCCTGAATCAGAATCTCCCGGTGTGGGACGCAGGAACACACAGGTGCCAAAATTCCCTAGTGCTCAGGCAGCCTTGGGAAAATCAGTGTATTCCCTGTGGATTGGTTCCCATATTGTTCATTAGCCAATCAGATCTCTTGGTGGTCAGCATCCACCTCCTGGTGACAGTGACACGCATCGAGTCCCCAAGCTCCTGAGAGCCCTTCAGTGCAGACAGGTCACATGTGCTGGTGCTAGCCCATGCCCTCTGTGGCCACTTGCAGGTGGCACTGTGCCCCGCCTTCTCTATGAAGCACCCTCTTTCTGATATGCATATTCACCAGTGCCATGGACCTCTGGGACCAACTACGCCCATGGACCTCCTTCCCTGGGTAGTCACCACTGCCACCTTGGTAGGGCCTTCTCCTGCTTCTGCTGGGTACTGCTGCTGCTGCTGCTGCTGAGGCTCTGGAGCTGGGCATCTGCCACAAAAGTGGGTGAGGGCACCTATCTCCTTCAGTTTTGGACCCTGACAGGTCCTGCTGGAGGTGAATCTTCCGCTCCCTGAATGTCACATGGTCAGCCCAGTCTTCACCCCAGGGACTCCCAAAGTAGGCCCGGAACTCACCCTCCACCTTGACTCCTCCTTGCTCCAAATCTGGCAGAGCCCCCAACAGGCAGACTTAGACCAGTCTGCAGCCATGCAGAAGTCCATGCCATGGTCCTGCTAAGCCCTGGGCCACATGGAAGAGGTGCCGCTTGAGTAGACAGGCCTTCTACTGGCTCTCGGCTGAGGCTTGACCAAGGCTATGGGCAGGGAGCATGAGGGTCGGAATTCCCCAGCCTGGGAAGTAAGAATTTGTAGCACGAGTACTGTGGGTACCCTAAGGGGACCACGGGTCTGAGGGGACTCAGGAAGTGAGGGAGCAGTGCACCACGGGGTCCCAACTACATAAAAAAAAGGTCTATTGAAAGTATGGGGGGCTGGGGAGACAGCCCCACAGCACAAGTGCCTGACTGGCAAGTGCAAAGTTGTGAGTTTAAACCCTAGTCCTGAAAAAACAAAAAATCATGATAATAAAAAGAAAGCTTGGGACTCTAGTGATGGTTAATCATTCACCGTCACCTCTAAGGAATATACACAGAAGCAGCGAGCTCTGTTCTCTCCCACCTTCAGTCTACTCTCCAAAACGAGTATCACATGTAGCTGTGCACCTTTCCATAAGCCAAAATGTCATGCCATCCAGACTCCTTGCCGACAGCTGGGGACTGGACATGTCCCTCTCTCGCCCCACGGCCCAGTCCCTACTCTTTAGCATCACTCTCCTGATGAGGCTCTGGGCACCTGTCTTTTTTCCACCTTTCCTTCCCCAGTCAATGATAGCTTTCTCACAATCAAAGGATGGAGAGTGGCCAGGTAGGAGAGGATGCACGGATACCCCAGATGGGCTCCATGTGGGGAACAGGAAAGGAATGGGTGCTCCTGCTTCCGCCTGTGTAATCATGTGGAGGGTTCAGCCGTTCTTGGAGGAGGAAGAGAGGCTGTGGCCGAGGCACCTGGAGCTGGGGAAAGCCACAACCACATGGGTCAGACAGGCAGCAGCAGGCAGTGACTACAGTGAGGGCATAGCTGGGGTAAGGAAAACCCACGGACCAGACAGCACAGGGTCAGGACTAAAGTGGCAGAGAAGAGGCCTGGGAGAGGGACCCAGAGTGTGGCCAAGGACACCCAGGACTAAATGGGTACTGTGCTCTGTGGGCAGAGACAGTAACACCTTTCAGGATGTTAAGAAGCATAAGTGCTGGAAGATGCAGAAGATATGAACAGAGAGACAGAGTGAGGGGGTGCCAAGTCCCAAGGCTGACTGCCAGGGAATGCCAAGGACAGAAGGCTGGATGGGGACAGGGAAGTCCAAAATCAGGCAGCAAAGTGTCCACAATCCCATGCCACTAGGGGTTCTTGTCTTCTCCCTGCAACAGATGGCAGTGACCAGCAGAGTGAGAGGCTGATGAGACCCAGGGAACATCGGACAGCACAGGAAGGAGCGGCATCCGGGCACCAGAGTTCCCTGGAGACTATGGGCTGTCCTTTGTGGGTGTCTTCCTGGTAGTTTTTCCTCGACAGATCTTGCCTCCAGGGGGCAGCAGACTCCCGAGTCCCTCCTGGGCTGTCTCTGCCTAACCAAAAGCCTGGTGGTGGGCAGGGAGCAGAAAGCCTGGTTATGAATGACCCAAACAGGGACAGTGCCTGCCGGGGGGGGACACACGACACAGAGCCAAGGGCTTAAGGTACAGGAAGCAGTGCTCAGAGCCTGGTTTGGACATGGGCAGCTGTGGCGGTGGTGAGGTGCGGGTGTCCATAGGACTAGTGGCTAACACGGGACAGGACAATGATTCTTGGGAAGTCATGCAGCAAAGTTGTCATGGAGGTGATGCTGATGTCACTGGAGAGGAAGGCAGGACTGAGTGAGGTGGCTACGCTCACATCTACCTGTCTTGGAGGGAGGTGGATGGACTCCTGAGACAGACAAGGGTTGGGGAGATCTCTGAGAGCTGGAGGTCTGGTGCCCAACCCCCACCTTCGATGTATGGGAAGAACAGTGTCCCCAAGGGAAACTGAGCCTCAGTGCAGCCTGCTGGCTATGGAATAAGGGCTCACAACAGTGATCATTCAGCAAGTGTTTATTGGGCAGCACCGTCTGCTGGCTCAGGTCAGTCGAATGAGCTGGTGTCATGTAGGGGGCCCAGGGAAAGGTTTGGGTGGGGCTGAGGGCCGGGAAGGAACAGAGGATGAGAGAAGATTCCTTCTTGGGCAAAGAGGCCTGTGAGAAGAGTGACCTGAACTTCACCTATGGCCCAGGTAGGTCCTTGTGGCTGGAGCCCAGGGAAGAGGGTCTGGCTACAAGGTGGGGGTAACACCTATAGAGAGGGGAGGCTCCTGGGGCTCTCATAGGCCTGCTGGCCCCAGGGAGTCTAGCCAAGGTTGGTGAGGGACCTCTTGGGTTTGTGCAGGGGTGGAGCTGCAACTGGAAGGGCATCTGTGGGCCGGAGACCTGTAATCCAAATCCCCAGGGGGAGCCTCTGGCCTTAGAGTTAGGAGTGCTGAGCCTTCCTGTGTCCCCTGGTGGAAGAGACATTAGGATGGGAGGCTGTGAAGAAGAGGAGGGGAAAAAACCTGTTGAGTTGCTGGGCCTACTCAGGGGGTCCTTGGAGGGCACAGCTGCGGGACGGTGCTGCCTTGTGTGCCCGGCAGGGCAGACTGAAGATCTCTCGCAAGCGGCTAAATAGCTCCTGGGTGTCATGAGGACACCTGGGAGGCACTGTGGTGAGGGAGGTGGTGGCCTGGGGTGTGGGGAGTGACAGAGCCTGACAGCGGTGGAGGATACGGTGAAGGTTGATGGTTTTCCGGGCCCTGTGTGAGCGCCTGTGGATCCCTCGTAGGACGGTAGTGAGCTTCTGTTGGTCATGAGGCTGGCAGGGATGCTCGGTGCTGGGGGCTGCGGCGGGCCAGACAGGATGCTGGGGAGACCAAGCTGATGGGCAGCATGTGGCTGGGGGCTGATGGGAGGTCCCTTGTGTTCGCTGTAGCAGGGAAGAGGCTGGCGAGGAGGGTGGCTTGATGGTTTCCGGTGGTTCCAGGCACTTCCAACACAGAACCTCAGCCTGAGTGCTGGAAGCAACCTTGGGCCACCTAGTCCAGTGTTTCGCTCTATCCCATCCCTCTCCCTGGACAGGAGACAGCCCAGCCTCAGATAACACACTGCCAGGGACAGAAGGGTCACTAACCACAAAACCACACAATGACTTTAAAGTTTTTTCTTACATGTGCTAGACTGGCCCCTGTGAGCTTACACCTTTTCCCGCAACAATCCTCATTGCCTGGGACAAGCAGGGGACAGATTCTCATCCAACCTTCCTCATAGAGGATTTTGAGATCAGGAAATGCCTGAGGAAATTGCAAAGGCCTTGGACACTGCAGAGGACAGTGGGCTCTGGAAGGAAGCATGCTACTGGGCATCTTGGAAGAGCACATCTGGCCACCAAAGGTGCCCAACCTGGCATGGGAAGTGCGCAGGGTGGTTAAGGCCTATGGCTAATACTTGGGGAGACATTTTCAGACAGGCCAGGTCTCACGGTCTAGCTGGAAAATCCCACCCTCCCCTGCACAAAGCGAGTTTGAAAGTCGCCCGTGGTTAAGCGCAGCCCCTGAGATCTAGAACAGGGGCAGCAGGAGTCCCGGTCTGGCCTCCCGGGCAACTCACCGAGTTCTCAGCATCGGAGTCTTCTGAGCTGCTGATCACCACAATGGGCTCGTCTGCAATGGGGAGCGAGCGGGTGCAGCATTCATTAGTCCCACTTGGCTGCACACGTGGACAATGTGCTGGCTGGGGCATGGGGGGCATGGGGTGGGAAGGGAGGGTCATGCGTCAGGACGTGGGGTCCAGTGGGCTGGGGATGACAGTGTTCTGCCAGGGACAGCGAGAACATGTGCTGTGTGTGCCAGTGGACCTGCTCCGAGTTCAGGTTTGTCACAAATGGATTTCTATCATTTCCAGTCGGGCCTGATCTGTGAATATTTATTCAAGCTACTGGCCAGCAGTTGAGAATTTTCTCCCTGTATAAAAAACCTGACAACCGGGGCCTGGCAGGATGGCTCTGTGGTCTACAGCACCTGCTTAGGAAAGCTTGGGTGGCTGCAGGGACCGTGGTTCAATCCCCGGCACCACAAGCTGTGCCAGCCCTGCCCTGAGGGCAGGCTGAGCCGGCCATAAAAATAAATAAACAAACAAACAAAAGTTCTGAAACAAGAAAAAACAACAAAACCAAAAACCTGACAACCATGGGGGCCCTGGTATTGAACTCAACCCTTATTTTTTTCTATTTTGAGACAAGATCTCACTAAAACCTTAAGTTTCCCAGGCTGGACTCCAACTCGTAACTACTGCCGCAGCCTCCAAAGTACTGGCATTCAGGTGTGCAGCACCATCCCTGGCCGCCACATTTTGCAACCCTGGAGATGAATGTTGGATTTGCTCTGATCTCAAGGAATAGCAAGCAGGGCCGCTTGAGTGACCAGGGTTGGGGCTTCGTCGGGAACCTCTGCAGAATAAAGACAGGTTGTCTAGTTCCAGAATACTGGGGTTGACTTAGACACCCTCCTGGGTACTCAGTCTCCCTATCTGGTAGGGTTCATAAAAGATATTAACGAGGACAAAGGAGATATGTAGGTGGGTGGCATTTGCAGAACAGGGGAAATGAGTAGGTAGACTTCACCCAGCCTTCTCTGGAAGAACTGGATGCTCGGGAACAAGCGTTTCCTATATTGCAGCCACCTGTGTAGAGGACTGGGGTGGGTGCTGGAAATGAGTTGGGGAAAGGCCTCAAGGAACAGCATGGCCAGGCCCTCAGTATCCCCAAGCGAAAATCGAGCAAGGTATATGGTAGCTCATACAGACTCCCACCCTTGGGCAGGCTATGGGCTATCCCTCCCTGCTCTGTGATGGCTCGGCATAAGACACACAGGGAGATCCTGTGGGCTCTGGGCTCCCGGGGGATCAGAATGCAGAGGGGGCCTCACCCCACCACTGCCACCCCGCCCCCACCCTACCTGCCTCTGCCGCAACGCTGGTCACTTGGGGGCTATTGGGCTGCAAGACCTCTTTTTCCTTGTTGGGACTCTCAGGCTGGGCAAGCCTGTCCAGGTGAGGGGGTGAGACTGCCCTGGAGGTGCTGGGCCTGGGCTGCTCGCTGGGGTTGGGATCCAAGGGCAACTCTTTGTCCTCCTCCAACTCCAACTTGATGATCTTCCTGGAGCACTGGATCTGGCAGGACTTTCTCTTCTTGGGAGAAGCTTCGTTAGAGACCTGCATAGTGGGGAGTCACAGAGCTGGGTCAGGTCTCTTCAGGGTTGGTGGTCAGAGACCCAGACTAGCTATCAGGGGCTGGTGGCCTCATTTTCTGTTCTTTTTATTTTTTTAGGACTAGGGATTGAACCCAGGACTAAAACTTCGAAACTAGGTCTTGACAGTGCTGCCCAGCCTGGGCTAAAATGTGTGATCCTCTTGCCTCAGCCTCCTGAGTAGCTAGGATCACAGGCCTGTGTGACCACGCTCAGTGTTGTCATCCTATCTTGGTTCCTCCTCCCTCTGTCACTGTGCCCTCTCCTCTGCTTTCTGCCATTCAAACCATGCCTTTCACAATCAGGAAGCCTTCTAGGCCGCCATGCACCTTGGTCTTGGTGCTGGCTGCCAGTCCCTGCCAGCCCGTGAGGGCTCTGGAGTCTCAGTGGCTGGTGGGGCCGAATCTGCGCGTGCTCAGCTTCCTGATGGTGTAGTTAAGAGCAAGGGAGAGGGCGGACTGAGTGTCAGGTAGATCTTTCCTCATGAGGAGCGGATGATAGCTAGGACTTCCCCGCCATTCCCTGCCTGGGTGCAGCTGGACCTGGGGGAGGGAGGCACAACCAGTGGACCTTACCTCTTCAGGTGTGGGGCTTCTGATGGAGAAGGCATAGATGGGCACTAGGGGTTCTCTGGGGGCCAACTGCACTATGGCTGCTGGCTGGGTTTCAGATAGCCCCAGAGCCTTGGCCTGTGCCTTCTGTGCCTCGGTGGGCTGTAAAGTTGGGAAATCAAGAGTTGGAAACAACCCAGGGATTCCAGGCCCACAGCCAGTCTCAGGTACAGGCTCCCTGGTCCTAAGCTTGGTGTTCACTGGAGACAAGGAGCCATTCCCAACCCTGCCAGGACTCTACCTCCTCCAGACCCTGGGGTGGTGGCCAGCTGTTTTGTCAATTCTCTAGTCTCCTGATACTCTAGGGTCCCCACTGCCCAGCTCCTCTTCAAGATGGGCCTGAGAGCGCAGCCCATCGTGTGTGCCCAGGGAGAAGGTGCTTGCTGCTAAGGACTGCAGCTCCTTCAACAACACAAAGTTCCAGGGGTGAGAAAGAGCCTGGCACCAGGCTGACCCTGGCCCCTGCACACTTAACTGTCCCTAGACAGCTAAGTCACAAACCAGGCCAGTGCCTCCAAACTTCTCAGCTTCCACCTCCTTCTGTAAAATGAAAATACTAACAGCTTCCTCGTCCAGCAGTGTGAACGACTCCACAGAGGTACAATGCTTGGAAGAGCACCTAGTACTTTGGAAGTGTCATTAATGCTGGTGACAAAGATGGAGATGGAGATAAATGTTTTATGACAACTCATAAAACTGCTGGGCTCAGTGCTAGGAGATACAGACACCTATGATGGAATAGGTGGGTGAGACTGCTGCTCAGTGTGTACTCCACAGACACTCAGACGAACACCCCCACACAGGGGTGGGTGCCTAGCTCAGTGGGAGAGCCCATGCTTGGTATGGATGAAGCCTTAGGTTTCATCCCCAGGACTGAATAAAAATCTATATATTTTTATATTTATCTATTTATATGTGTGGATCTGGGGATGGAACCCAAGGGCTTCATTAGGTCTAAGCACTGTGAAAGCACTGGGGTCGGTGAGACAGCTCTGTGGCACAACTGCCTGACTGGCAAGTGCAAGGCTATGAGTTCAAATCCTGGTCTGGCAAAAAAATAAAAAAAGCAAAACACTGACAGGGCTTAATAAACACCTATAGCAACTCAATGTCAACAGTTTCAACTCCCCAGTCAAAAGACACTGACTGGAAGACAATATCAAAGAACAACACACAACCATATGCTACATCCAGGAGACCCAACTCATCCAAAGAGAAGGACACGGACCAAAGGGTTGGAAAGGCTATGCTATTCATCCAGAGCTTGAAAACAGGCATCTTATTTTCAGACTCAGCCCATTTAAGCCAAAGGTGGCCAGAGGAGCCAAGAATGGCTATGTAGACAAGAATGGTTAAGGGAACAACTCAATAAGAAAACTGCAAATATCTGTGCATTGAAGTTGGTGCAACCAACTTCATCAAACCAAAACTACTGGACTTGGGGCTGGCGGGATAGCTCAGTAGTCTAAAGCAAACTCAGTCAGGCACAGGGGACCGTGGTTCAATCCCCAGTGCCACCTGCTGTACTAGAACCACCCTTAAGACGGGCATAGCCATTCAAAAAAAAAAAACAAACAAAAAAACAAAAAACAACTTGTCAAAAACTGCTGGACTTCACTTGGGAGACTGAGGCAGGAGGATCAGTGCAAGTTCAAGAAAAGCCTGGGCTACAAAAGTGAGCTCAAGGCCAGCCTGAACTGCACAGCGAAACCCTGTCTCACAAAAGACACACATATATGCACACGCGCACTCGTGTGTGTGCGCGCGCGCGCGCACACACACACACACACACACACACACACACACACACAGAACTACTGGACTTAAAAGGCCAGATAAACACCAGCACAGTCACAGTGGAGGACTTTGCTAACCTCTTTCTTCCAATCAGACAAGTCAACCAGACCAAACACACACACACACCCGACTCCATTCGAAGAAATGAACTTAAGTAATGTCTCCAAGAGGCTTCATTCACGAACAGCAGAATATGTCTTTCTTGCAGAAGCACATGGAACTCTTTCCGAACTAGACCGTATCTTAGGCCATAAAGCATGCTTAAGGAAATGGAGAAGAACGGAAGTGATCCCTCGCGTGCAGCTGGATCATAGCTCCGTGAAACTAGAAACCATTAGCAGCACAACAATTGTGATGATAATAACACAAAAGATCAATGAATTAAAGAGTTGGTTCTCTGAAACCAAACCAGGGGCCCAAGGATAGAGACGACAGGGAGGAGAGCAAAAGAGGAAGTAAAAAGGGACTGAATTCTTTTTTCTGGAACCAGGGATTGAACTTAGGACCTTGCACTTGCTAGGAGAGGAAGTAAAAAGGAACAAGACGTGATAGGCATACATACACACCAGTTCCCCCATGTTTTTTTTTTTTGTTTGTTTCAGCACTTCTGTTTGTTTGTTTATTTATTTCTTTTTATGGCCAGCTCAGCCTGCCCTGAGGGCAGGGCTGGTGCAGCATGTGGTGCCGGGGAGACTGCTGCCCAAGCTTTCCCAAGGAGGTGCTTTACACCACTGAGCTATCCTGCTGGGCCCCTAGTGTGTTTAAGACATATCACAAACATGTACAAATAAAAAGGAGGGGAATGCAGGCATGGACTGTTGGTATTAAAGAGTCAGCTATTCATCTTGTCTCTAGCTTGCTGTGTGTGTACTTGGGACCACAGCTTCTCTCTAGGCCTTAGCCTTAGCTGCTAGACTCCATGCTCTCTCCTGGGTCTAAAATTCTCCAACTATCTGATGAAAATATGTAATATAACCATTGTTAAATTTAAACAATAAAAAATTGAAACTTGAAAAAAAAATTCTCCAACTATAAACTCTGCTTTCTCCAGGAAGCCTCTCCTGACTACTTAGCCCACAGCTACCCTATGGATCACTCCATCATAAAGCTTAGGAAGGCTTCCTTCCCACCCTTGCTTCTTCTTCAGGAGGACTGCTTATTCCCGGGCCCAGATCCTTGACAGGCTGGCACACTGACCAGAGTGACCAGCTGCTAGGGTCAGGAAAGGAAAGGGAGCTCATCCTACTGGAGGGGGAGCCCCACCTGTGGACACCACTGCAGCCCCTGGGGAAGCCCTTTCAGTCAGAAGTTCAGAGATGGGAGCAGTCGTTTGCAGAAAGAGTAAGTTTCCTGTTCCCAGAGTGAAAGGGAGATGCCCGTAGATTACAGGCACTACAGAAGCAATGATATTACATGTCATGAAACTGTGGTTCCCAGGTATCTGGTGACCTAGAATACGCAGAAGATGGGCTGCTGGAAAGGAGACTGGTTCTTGGTTCTCTGTGCCAGTTTGAGACCCATGTGTGGGACAAGAGAAGATCCACTTATGGTGGCCTCATATCAGGGCCATCCAGTGACCACTTCCTTCATGCGTCTCCTGAACCTGGCTCATGGACCACTGAATTCAGCTTTCGGGATCCTGGTGCCCGCCAGCTAGCTGATCCCTCCTGGAAGCCCTCTTGCCACCCTTCCTAGGAAGGCTCCCCTGCAGACATGGGGGGTGGGGGTAGGGGGCTCCCAACTCTCCTGCACTTTCCTATGACCCCTTCCCACCATGTAACTCTCTTACTTGGTCACCAACAGAGGAGTCGCTGGGCGTGCTGGAGGCTTCTGAGATGACTCTCCTGGGCAGAGCGGCATCTGCAGAACACAGAGAAGGGACAGGCAGCTCAGGGACGCCCTGGCCTGGGAAAAGGATGGGCAGGAGGGCCTTACTGCTTCTCCTGGATACACTTTCTTCAGGGCATCTACAGATGGCTGGCAGTCGAAAAGCAAGCTCCTTAACTGCACAAGGAGAGAGACCCAGCTGGAAGGGAGAGAGGGGGGCTGGCATTCTACAGCCCTACCCCAAGTGTACCTCTCTCCATCTCTGGGTCACTAGCAGGGAAAGATGGGGACAGTCCTAAAGCTAGTCCTATTCACAGACTCTGAGGTCATGATGCTCTTCTTTTTATTAAACATAATCTAAACCTGGCCTGCTTCAGAACAAAATAACCCTCCTTTCTGCTGCTGCTCAGTTACAACATGCAAGGCAAGCTATTTAACTCACTGGGCTCATTCTGCCCACAATAGGAAGCATTCGCTACCATCCATCGTTTTGCAGTAGGAGGACTGAATCCAGGGCCTTCACACTGAGCTGGAACATCAGCCTTTGACTTTTTACATTTGAAGACAAGCTCATAGCTGGGCATGGTGGCTCACACCTGTAATCCCAGCACTTGGGAGGCTGAGGCAGGAGGATCGGTGTGAGTGCGAGACCAGCCTGGGCTACAGAAGTGAGCTCAAGGCCAGCCTGAACTGCATAGAGAGACCCTGTCTAAAAAAAAAAAAAAAAAAAAAAAA
>PVJA010030563.1:0-25680 GCA_004027025.1 Myocastor coypus
GTGTGTGTGTGTGTGTGTGTGTGTGTGTGTGTGTGTGTGTGTAGTGGCATTTGGGTCATGGGGACTGAGCCCTTAGCAGTGGATTAATGGTTTTCCTGCCAGGGAGGTTAGCTTTGCCCCTTTCCTTTCCAGCAGGCATCCGTGGTCTCTCTGCTTTTTGCTGATGTCAGCACTTATGTGCTGGGACCTGGGATACACATCTGTCCTTTATAAATCACCTGAGTCTTGGTATTCGCTTATAGCAGCCCAGAGTGGACTTAGACATAGCATAACAAAGGCCTGTCATTGATTAGATGAGCCCCTTTTGCTTTTTCATAAAGATAATGTGGACAAAAATCTTTTGTGACCAGCAGGCCAAACTATAAAATTATGTACTATTTCTTTGTGTTTGTTTTATGTGTCACCAGCCTCACTCCACCTGATGCTAGAAGTACCTGAGAGGGGTTGTGTGTCTCCACTCTGCATGGAGCAATATTATCATGCATTTGGACCCAAATCTAGTCCATGTGCGGATACTTTTGTGACTCTCTGAACAGCAGGCTGCGAGGCTGAGCACCTTCAGGACTTCCCAGAATGACAGTTCGCTGTCCTTGATGCCGCGTGGAAGGCTCTCTGCACTCAGTGCCACTCAGGGAGAGCCACGTGGCTAATTAACTCGATGATCATTTCGCACTTCGAGGCGCTGCTCATGGTTTCTCAGCGCAGTGTGCCTGTCCACCCTCTGGCGAGCGCTGAAGCATCTCCACTTTGAACTATTGCAGATGTTGCTGGATCGTTCTCAGCATGTCATCGTTCAGCATAGCAACTGCTAGTGACTCGTGGTGAATGACCTCTCCCATCCAGAAGGTTCCTTTGTAGGCTTTGCTTACTGAGTGTTTTAAACCCTTGGTGTAGGCAGCGGTACCTTTCCTGTCCTGCTTCTCTCAGGTCCAAAGGTTTACCAGCAGTGTTTCTGCTGATTAGGTGCTGTATTCTATTGAAAAGAAAAGGTTTACAAGTCCAGGGTTTCCATTTCTTTATGTTTTTCTTAACATCTCAGCATGCCTTGGATTACCCAGCCCAACTAACCCGCCCATGAATCTGCCATTATCTGTTTATGATGTCCACAATATGTTCTTTTAATATCCAGTTTAACGCCGGGCGTGGTGGCTCATGCCTGTAATCCCAGCACTTGGGAGGCTGAGGCAGGAGGATCGGTGTGAGTTCGAGACCAGCCTGGGCTACAAAAGTGAGCTCAAGGCCAGCCACAACTGCATAGCGAGACCCTGTCTCAAAAAGAAAAAAAAAAAAATTATCCAGTTTAAGCATTATTTTGTTCATTAAGCACTTCTATTTAATTTATAATTTTTATTTTCAAGACAAGATCTCATTCTGTAGCCCAGGATGGCCTTAAACTTCTGGCAATCCTCCAGCCTCAGCCTCCCAGGTGCTGGGTTGTGCACTACCATGCCCTGCTGTAATTTATGGTAATTCTAACCATTTGGGGGTAGGTATAGCCTATCTAAAATAAAAAAGGGAAGCTCTTAGAGATATTTTTGCACCATACATAACAATGCTGACTTACCTGAAACATATATGTTTGTATATTTATTCACACAAGTATTTTCAGTGCAAAAACATATTTAAGGCAGGGGATACAGCTTGATGGTAAAAACCATGTCTGGCATGCCTAGAATTCAATCCCCAGCACTACAAAAAACCAAAACAAAACAAAAAAAAAACTAATGAAAGAAAATATAGAGAACTGAATTTTAAAAAGTGATCTGACTATAAATACTACAAAAGCTAGACATTTGGGAATTACAATAAAACTAATTTCTATATCTTTATCCATATCCTCAGTACATTTTGTGCTTCACAGTGAAACTGGAATGGTATAAAGCATTCTGCACCTGACATTTATTATGCTGGTGATGTGAGAGAATTGAATATAGGAATCTCGCAGGCAGGTGTTTTGTATTTTGCTCATCAGGGGGAAGCAGGAAAAGCTTCCTGTGGATGCCACGCCAACAGTCGCCACTGGAGGGCAGCAGCAGCCCCTTCAACTGCCTCATACACAGCTTCCAATATGGCGCCCTTTCCAGAAAGCCTGTAATTAAGTGGCTGAGCTGGAAGAGAGGACAGTATTTAGAATAAGTCCTTCAAAATATTAATACAGCATTGTGTAGTCACAGTGATGTTGATGCCCTAGTACTATAGATGTATGCATCCAATTTGCTTCCCTCCCCCAAATAAACATGTTCTACCATCTGTGTGGGTAACTGTGTGCACAAGAAATCATTTTATTTCAAGCCCACCACAGTATGAGCCAAGATATTGTCAGATATTAAACAAACACAAGATGAGAAATATGGCCATGCAGGGAGACTTTAAACTACCATCTAGGTAACACAACCAATGTCCTTTTCGTGGAGGCTTCCTCATTTGCTGTGACTGTATCACCTTCCAAGGTCATGAGCTGCTAAGAGAGTTTCCCCAGGCACACGCAGTGGCTGTGAAGCCTCCGTCCTGCGCATGCAGTGATGCCTACTGGTGTTCAGAAATGGTTAAGATGCAGAGTGTTTCCTGCTGTGGAGCTCCAGTGGTGCAATCAGTTAGTGCCTAGTACTTCACAGAGAATATTTCCTACTTGTATTGGGAACTCAACTATATTTGTACTGACATTTGATTTCTTAAGGTAATTGTGGAGACTGGCCTGAAATTTGGGCCTTTATGTGAGAAAACATATAGGGTTTTTAAAATTTGTTTTTGTTTTTGAGGGGATGTCTTTTTTTAATTTTATTTCTTTATTTATGTTATGGCTGGCTCAGCCTGCCCTGAGGGTGGGGCTGGCGAAGCATGTGGTGTCAGAGATTGAACTGTGGTCCCTGCAGTTGCCTAAACTTGCCTAAGCAGGCGCTTTAGACTGCTGAGCCATCTTGTCGGCCCAAGGGGGTGTCTTTTTGAGACAGTTTCACTATGTAGTTCATGCTGGCTTGAACTTACTTTGTAGCCCAGGGTGGCCTCAAACTCAGGGTGATCTTCAGGCTGGCTGGGATTGCAGGTGTGCACCACCATGCCTGGCAAACACCTAGATCTTTAGGAGACCGTGGCTGCCTGCATACATTTCCCCCAGTGCTGAACCTTGACTCTTGCAATCTCAATCATTGGTCACTTCTTGAAGCCTGTCTTCTCATCTTTCCATCAGTGGACAAAATACCAGAGATATGCAGTCCAAATTGATTACGAGGATGCACCAGCACCTGCAGCTGCTTCCTATGACGGGTCAGACTGCCTTCCATCCCCTAGCCCAACCAGACCTCAACATTCTATAAGTTTTGGATAGACAAAGTTGCCACCCTTGGCATTTAATATCCAAAGAAATGTTTGCTGTAGCAGGGCCTAGGAGAACAAGGGTTCCAGAAGTCCGCAGAGCAGCTGCTGATACTGGGAGTTAGGACTGGCTGGCTGGTTGCATTATGACTTAATGATGTCTGTACTGTGCTTTTGTAAAATAACCAGGAAAAATCAATCAGCAAGCATGAACAGTGTGAGAAACCTTCGGGCAGAGTCCTAAAGCCTGGCTGAGGGTAAGGGCCAGCTCAGTAATTGTGCTGGACAGTGGAGGCTTGGGAGGAGGTTGCCACTGGGATTCATGGGCTTGGCTTGAGAGGGACAAAGATTTATCAGTGTCCGGTGTCAGTGCACCTTCTGCCTCCAACTGCATGTGCATTTGAAGGACTTGGAGCGTACCCTCAGTATCTCTACTTAGGGGGCATTATCCCACTTCATTCATCCTGCAAATAGGGTGTCTGAAAAAGTCCTCTGTCCTAGGTCTCTCATAGTGAAGAGGATTCAGGAAAAAAGGTTTGAATCCTGCTTCTTCCATTGTTTGCTGGAGGATCCCAGGCAGCTTATTTAATATTCTCTCTCCCCCTCCTCTCTCGCTCTCTCATCTGTGTATTATCTGTTAAGTGCAAATACATTTGTGTTCTGATTGCCTGGGTCATTATGACACCACATGAGGAGCTGTTGGTAGAGTGTTTCTCTCTTTACCTGGCAAGAGACAGAGCACAGTATTCTCTAAGTAAGGACAGTCCCAACAGTGACTGTCTGGCTTTCCAGATGACCTGCCAATCTCTCTGGAGGAGGAAGCCACAGTTCTTTAGGATTCTCATCAAGTCCTTGGCCGGCAGCTCTGTAGATTTATTTTTTTCTGCTTACTTCTGGCTTAGCGTCCAGTGATGCCAAGCTACCGGGCCTGAAGGTGGGAGTGGAGGTGGGAACAACCTGTGAACCTGCCCACAGTACCCGCTTTGGCCTCAGCCTGGGACAGTGAGAGGGGCCACTTCCTCTTTTCCAGGGAAGTCAAGACTGGACTGATCCTCATCCCGGAATCCTGGGCCAGGAGGAGAACTGAGGCTTGAATCTTCCAGTGGCCAGGTGTGCAACTCTTTGAATGCAGTGGCTTCCCACCGTTGCTCCGTGTGGGGAGTGAAGATCTCTAGAAGTGAGAGAGCCATGAGGATGTTCATTTGGGGACAGGCAAAACCTCAGGAGAATCCTGCTGCCCTTGGGCCTGGTAGCTCAGCCTCTGGCAGCTCCTGCAGAAACAAAGGAACCAAACGGTGTTGCAGCCGCGTCCCCAGCATCCCCAGAGGGCTGGAAGTGGCTTCGCCTGCTCTTCCCGTTCAAACGCTTAACAGGATGTTGAAACACACGGAAGTGACAGTGACAGGTGATGTTGCAGGGCTTCTCCCTTGAACTGAGTTTCTGTCAAGGGTAGGGAGGGGTCCCTTGCGGTAAACGTCTGTTTTTCAGGTTTTGAGCTGACCGGGAGATGGCGCCAGGGCTTGGTTCTTAATTGAATCCTTGGGCACCAAAGAAAGAGGTAGGATGCGCAGGAAATCAGAACAGAAGCCCTGCCCCAGCGTTCCGGGCTTGAACGCTTTTTTTCTTTGCCTGTGGCCAAAAGCAGAGTTTTTGGCAGTGGTGCCCCACATTTTCGGTTGCTGGTGCTACATCAGACAGTGGGTCTCCCATTGTGGGCTTCACATTGCTCCAGCAAGCGACAGAACAGTTTGGAGAGGGATTTCAAAATGAACACAATTAAACCTTCCAGCAAGATCATGCTATTTGGGAAATAGTAGATGTTTCGGTATCACTCTTTATTTTCTCTCCAGACCCTTTTCACAGATCTGTTGTCAGCCGCCAAACCACCATCGCTGATGGCAAAGATCCCAACACCTTCTGCTAAGAAGTGTTTGTACTTCTGGGCTGAATTCCTAGCAAGATGAATAAAAATAACCATCACAACTTCAGAACTGCCTGGCTGTGCGTGCCTCTCGTGTGCAAGAGTGTGGCAGGCACATACAACTTAGGTTGTCTTCGAAGGACATTATCTTTTTATGTAAAGAGAATAAAAATAAAAATAACAATCAAACCAAATTGCAAAACAGGTTAGTAGGAGAGCTACAATAATTAATACATTACATATTGTTGTCTTCATAGTTATCCAGAATACAGGATATAGTCTGATGTCTTCTACAAGCAATATTAGCACAAAATTATCTTTTCAATGAACTAAGAGAAACTAGGTACACAACTATCTTAAGTATCTTGTGCATAAATATATGTATTTTTTCTCTTCCTTCTTTTCCCCTGTATATCACCGCAGTTTGTCTTTTCTTTTGAACGGTGTCTCCCCAATTTACAATACCTAATATACATTTTGGATCTTATTTATTCTTTCAGTTTCTCCCACAAGTGAGACAATACGATGTTTACACATGAGGGTCTGACTTATTTCACCTACAAGTATGCTTTTGGGTTGTATCCATTTATCATAAAAGTCTCCATTTTATCATTCTTTATGGCCGAGTAGTATTCCCTTATAAAAATATACCTCTTTCATCCATTCCTCAGTTGATGGGCATTTGCGTTGTTTCCAAGATGTCTCTATTAAAAGATGTGCTGCTACAAACATATATCTCCGTGGTATGATATTTTCAATTCTTCTGGGAAGACACCCAGAAGAGGAATACCTGGCTTAAATGGAACTTCTAATACAAGTTTTTTTTTTTTTTTCTTTTGAGGAATCTCCATGCTGATTTCTACAGTGGTTTTCCAGTCTGCACTCCCACCAACAGCGGAGAAGGGTTCCTTTTCCCCTGCAGGCCCTCCAGCATTTGTTATTGGTTGATTTCTTCGTGGTGTCCATTCTTTGTGGGATGAGATGGAATCTCAGTGCTGTTTTAATTTGCATCTCTCAAATGGCCAATGACGTTGAACTTTTTTTTTTTCATGTATTTATTTGCCTTTTGTATTTCTTCATCTGAGAGGTATGTTGCGATATGCAATCTTTTGTGGCTTGCATTCTGTGGTCCCATCTGTTCAGCTCAGAAAGCCGAATCATACATTCCGTACTTTGTCTGAGGCCATTTAACCTGTGGCAGAGGTTAGGGATGGAAACCCCGGTGATCTGACTTCAGGCCTCTAGGATACCTCACAAAACAGCAACCGAGCCGGGCGTGGTGGCGCACGCCTGTAATCCCAGCACTCGGGAGGCTGAGGCAGGAGGATTGGTGTGAGTTCGAGACCAGCCTGGGCTACAAAGGTGAGCTCAAGGCCAGCCTGAACTGCATAGCGAGACCCTGTCTCAAAAAGACAAAAAAAAAAAAAAAAAAAAAAAAACAGCAACCGAGGTGGGTATGTGGGTTCCCGGGAGGTGGTGTTCAGTGGTCCCACAAGGGTTGGTATGCTAAGAAGCCACTCAGGTGCAGAGAAGAGAGGAGACCATTTATTGTTTACTGGGAACTCAGGCCTGTGCCATGTCTGGTGGCTTCTTACAAATTTCAGGGACCTGAAAGATCCCAGCCATCATCTTCTCTCTTCCATTTGCTTGTTAGCCTCTGGGC
The DNA here is from genome assembly GCA_004027025.1 of Myocastor coypus. Lineage (NCBI taxonomy): Eukaryota > Metazoa > Chordata > Mammalia > Rodentia > Myocastoridae > Myocastor > Myocastor coypus. Next base: position 6,897 of record PVJA010030563.1, read on the forward strand.
AGCTCTTACTCTTAGAACTTGCCACACTCATTTCTACCCCAGGGCCTCTACACCCGCTAACCTCAGACTGGCATGGTGTTTCTTTGCAGACTTATGCGGCTGGCTGTTTTGCCTAGAAGGCAATGCAGACACCCTTCTCACCCCAGACCCCAGCCTGGCTTCACTGGACCCCTGTTTTATTACTCTCTCCTACTTCCTCTATAGCCCTTGGGATGTCTCATATCATTTTTTGCTTGTTCCTTTGGCAGGTTTACCTGGGTGCTTCCTGTTTCTCGTTGAATATAAGCACTGCAAGGCCAAGATTGTGACAGTCTAGTTTGCTGCTATGATCCTAGAAACCAGAAGATTCAAGACCTAGAGGAAGTACTTTATTTTTAAAATTACAGTTTTTATTTGTGAAAATGAATACATTTTACTTTGACATTTCCATACATGAGTACATTGTGCTTTAATGATATCCCCCCCCCCACGCCTTTCCCCTTATTCCACAGAGAGGTGCTTAATCATAATCACTGAATGAATATGATGAGAGAAGGGCTGGTGAGATAGCTCAGCAGACTAAGCATCTGCTTTGGCAAATGTAGGGGCCAAGGTTCGATACCCAGTCCTGCATGCCACATTGGCCCCTCCTCCAGGGCTGCTGAGCTGGCGATTGAGTCTGGGCATGGCAGTCCATGCCTGTAATCCCAGCAATGGGGAGGCTGAAAACAGGAGGATCATTATGAGTCAGAGCAGCGTGGTGAGATCCTGTGCCAAATACATAAGAAAGAAGGAAAGAGAGAAAGGAGTTGATTGGAGAGGGTTGTCATTGCTGTGGCAGGGAAGCCTGAGTGCCGCTGGAGTGGCCAGGCCCACGAGGCAGTGGCAGAGGCAGCCTAGAATGGTGGTTAAGAGGAAGAGCTCTGGGCCAAGGGTGTAGCTCTGAGGTAGAGTGTGGCACCCACAAGCTACCTGACCTGGGACGCCTTATTCAGCCCTGTGTGCCTCAAATTCCTCACCGGTGAGCTGGCGATGACGCTGATGTTATGTTGGTGATGGCACCCACCTGGGCTGTGTCTTAAAGATTCAATGAACTTGGTAAAGTGTGCTTAGGATGGTGCCCAGCACGCAGTGCTGTATAAGCATCAGAAACAAAGCATAACTCAGCAAGGCCTGGGGCTTTAGAAATTCAGAAAGATGAAAATAGGGGTGCTGGAGACGGCGTGGCTCCCTAGAGGGTGCAAGTGGATGAGGAAGTGTGGTGGGGCTCTGAGGGCTCACTTCACTCTGCTACCTAACTTCTGTGTAGATACTTATTCAAGAAATATGGGAGCTGGGGAGATAGCTCTGAGGCACAAGTGCCTGCTGGGCAAGTGCAAGGTCATGAGTTTGAACCCCGGTCCCACAAAAAAAAAAAAAAAAAGAAATACCTCTTTACTTATCTATCTATCTATCTGTTTATTTTTGTGGAACTGGGGATTAAACTCAGGCCCTTGCGCTTGCCAGGCAAGCACTTATTCTACTGAGCTATCTCCCCAGCCCCTTATCTATTTCAATTTAATAACTCTTTAGTTATTTTCCAACAATTATTTATTGAAGATTTATTCTGTGCCAGAGTCTGGAAAGCAGCAATGACAAAAATGATTTAAAAGTGATCAAAAAACCCCACCAAATTTCATTAATTATTCTCTTTAAAAATTGTTTTCTCTTTTTTCTTGGAGGTGGTGAAGAAGATAATCCTAGTTTATTCTTTCTACTTATTGATTTGGATTCCTGACTTGCATGATTTCAAGAAATATTTATTGAGTGTCAGCAAAACAGTGCTTAATAAATGATCTCTACTACCTTCTACCTGTCCTACCATCTCCTTCCTAAAGTATTCTGGGAATTTATTACATACAGTGAATACACATAATATATAATATAATGTATATTGACTATAAAATATATATTGAATATATGATATATAATGTATGTTGGCTATACGATAAATGATATATAATATATATTGAATATATGATGAAATATCAGTAGTATTGTTTGGATTTAACATGTACAATGATGCTCTAAAAATATCCATAGGCTCTTCTTTTTCTAAACACGGATGGGAAGGACAGGAGAGCATCAGTTTGATGAATCTTGACTTGGCTCTGGGTGATTCTTCTTGCCAGACACACAGATTCTGCACTCTCTGCCCTTGGTGAGGATCAGACAGCTCTCACAGAGCAGTTATGCAGAGCAGTTACCGGTGGAGAGAAGGAAATCAAATGGCATCTTGGCCTCGGGTGCAGCTAGGAGTTCAGAGTTACTAGTGGCCTCTGGCTTGCAGTGCAAGGTAGGCACCCAATGAGAGCCAAGTGAGAACAGAGGACCAGACAGAAACGGTAGTCCCAAACACGCTACTGTGCAACAGAGTCGAGCTGGCCGCAGCTCCCAAGCAGATGTGGCTTTGGCAGAGGCAGTGGCAGCAACTCTGAGAACACTGAACATACAGCTCAGTTCTACACTAGGGGAGGATGTGACTTGGAGAAAGGGCTTGTGGGAGACAAAGGGAAAGGCGTCTTCTTTTTGAGGTGAAGACAATATCAAAGCTCCCTTATTGATCCAAGAGAAATAATTACAGTGATGTGGTAAGAAGAGTCCACGGGTTTCCAACATGAGCTCCAGGTTGATTTATGAAATCTCATTCATTCCCAGGACATGGCCTCGGGACCTGGCAGCAAATAATAACACTTAATTAAAGCACATAAAACAGAAACATCTGTGACAGCTCGTGTCAAAAATCAATGCATTGTAAATTTCTAAAGATTGTGCTTGCAGGCAGCCAGGAGGTTAGGGTAAGGAATTCCACAACAAAGAGCCTTGAGGAAAGGTAACTGATTTCTACTTCCTATGACTGTATGCCTAGGCCTTGGGGATCTCTGGTTCAACTCTGAATTTGCACAGAAGAAATGTAGAGCCTCAGAAAACTGAGAATTTCATAAAATAATTAGCACTCAGGAATCTGAGATTCAGATTGTGCTCATCCCTGCGACACCTTTGGAGTCCTAGAGGTATTGCTGGGAGAACCCTCCCTCTCCCCAGATATGGCAGTTAGATTGGGGCAGCTCAGATGATGGAAGATGTCCCACCTGTGACTCAGATGTCTCTAATCTTCTCACGAGACATGACATCTTCCACGTCTGATTGCATTTCAATAAAGGTTTCTAATTGGCAACCTGCAGGGTGACATTTCTAAGTAGAATTGCTTCTTTGTGCCTGGAGTCCCCTACCTGTCACTTGGATTGGGCAGAGTCAGCTTCACAATCCACTTTCTCTTCCCTGAAATGAATTCTCAGGCAGTGAGGAGGCCTTTCTTGATCTGCACAAGAAGGCAAGGCCTTCCTTATTGTCTTTTAATCCAGTTAGACACACAAATTAATTCTTCAAGAAATGGAATTTTCTTTTCAGCCAAATGAGATCACTTGGGTTCAGTGTGATCTGAATAGGCTGCGTGGGGTTAGGGTTGCGTGGAGTTTCCGTCAGTTCTCAGCTCTTCGCCTGGAACTTGGGCACAGAGTTCTGGAAACTTCAATCTCTCAAGAAGTTGCTTGGCATTGACAGCTTCGCCTGGCGTGGAAAAGGGAGGGGCTGTGAGTCTTAACTGCCTTTCCACATTTAACTGGTAGATTTCATCAGATGGCAGTAGTGAAGAATGTCTGTAGTCACAGAACTGTGAGGTGAGGTGGTGAGGGAGGTTCATTCTCTAAGGAGGCCACTGTTCCCTCAGTCCCAGGCTCTATCTGAAAATGCTAGCCTTGTCTCTGCTCTGAGACCAAGAAGGGGGACCCCCCAGAAGCAGCCTGACCTACACTGTCCTGCTTCTTTGGTCCACTCCTGGCTGCCTAGAATGAGGTGTGATCAAAATATATGAGTACCTCCATTTAAAACATTTACTTCAGTAAATGTCACCCTCCAAATATTGCTCCTTGCATTTTGGAAGCCATTCTGTGAGTCCTCTTTCGCATCTTTTCGAGATGGGACAAGAATACAATACTGTGGGTGCAGCTGCCGAGTGCCACCCAGTGGAAAGGTAAGCTCATGGAAATGTTCCGGGGTCCTCACACACATCATTCACCAGTCCTAGTACCACGCAACTTCTGGCTCTTCCCCATTGGTCAAAATGACCATGAAAGGCAAACATTTTGAATGTGTTCAAGACATCAAGGCAGCCGTGCCCCTGCAACTAAGGACACCAGATAGGAGACTGTGTTGAGGGGAATCAATAGCAATGTCTCTTGTAATAAAAAATTTTAAAGATTTCTACATTTACTATAATTTTTGATCATGTGTTGTGTTTGTCTGTGCATGTGTGTGTATTCAGTAGCTGCTGACTCTGTGTAGTCAGACTCACAGCACAGACAAACAGGGGGAGGGGTTTAAAAAAAGCTGGTGGGCGGTGAATGTGGAAAATCAGGAGATGCTTGGTAAACTCTAAGTCAGGGGTCTCCCACACTGTCTAAGTAGGATGGAATTGGTGGTGCCGATCTAGTTCAAAGGCAGAAGCTGGGAATCTGTCCTGTAGCAGGGCTTGCATAATAATCTAGATTTGCATTTACTAGAAACTTACTTTGCAGTGGGCATGATTCATCCAATCTCACAACAATCCCTGGACAGTTATTCTATTTTTAACTCCTGTGATCTAACTTCTGACATAGGTGCTGTGAGTAACGGGGCTAAGGATATAAACCAGTGCAGCAGTGCTCCAAAACCTGTGCATCTTGACTGCTGTACCATCCTGCCTTTCAGTTGCAAGCGTCCTGCCTGGGATGGAGGGTTTATGCTTATCTACAGTAGCTGCTGGAGATGGTGCCTGAAGGTTGTTAGCTTTTAGTAATTCCTCTAGAGAGCTTAGTGTGTAACTGAAAACAGGATGAAGCTAATCAAGTATGCCAGGAACTGGGCACAGGGGAAAGCAAGAAGAAGACTTGGGCATCTATGCCCATTGTCTGCATTTTAGCTAATAGAACTGGTGCAGTTTGCCACAAATGAGAGTTGGCTGGCAGAGGATTTGGTGGTGAGGGAGACCTGAAAGTGAATTCGTGGAAGAGTGGTGCTTCTTGGCATACGTTTCATGGGCTTTTCATCACAAAGGCATGCAAAGTATTTAGAAGGGATGAGATGGTTGCATTGGAAAGGGCAGCAGGGTTGCACCTTCATTGTTCCAACAGAAGTCAACACAAGGGCATATGCATGGCTAGTGCTGAAGAGAAACCCAACAGCTGAAAGCCATCCTATCAGTGGCTCGTATAGGGACAGTTGGTGATCAGCAGGAATGATGGCCTTTCAAGGTGTTGAGGCAAGTGAAGGCCTTTATGGCTTCATTCTACTCAAGCTCAAGGCAAGGACTCTTGTTGGGTCAGCCAGTCTTTGGAAAGCATCAGTTGGTGAGAAAACCCAATCACACATTTTAAAAAATGTTTTAATTATTAAAAAATGATGCATGTTAACAATATAAAAATTATAAGTAAGAAACTCAGTTTATTTCATAAAACTTTTGTAAATATGGTATAATTTATTTTTAATGGTAGAATTACTGATTTTAAAGATATATAGTATGGTTTATGAATAGATTTTTCAGCATTTTCATGAAGAATTCAATAGATGAACGCTTTTCTTGAGTTTTTTTTTTTTGAAAAAGAAAAATTTCCTTCTTCTGAAATGAAATGTACAAATGTTATATGCAGCCTTTTTAAAAAAATTTGTTAAAACTAACCTAGAGCAGTTTGAGATTTTGTAGCCAATATCCACAAAGAAAAATTTTTTGAGTCCTGTGCCAAACAATTTAGGCACTGGGGATATGGAAGCAAAGAATCAGACAAAAAGCAGTTGCCTTTGACAGCTTGGACTCCAGGAGGAGAGGCAGGTAGTGGCATCATTAAATCAAGTGGTAGAGCTAGAGAGAGGCTCTAGGTCTTGGACAATCTTGAAGTTAGAGCCAAAATGATATCTGATGGTCTAGATGTACATATAAGAGAAAAGAGAGAATTAAAGGTGATTCCAAGGAATTTGGTTTTTTCTCTTAAGAAGTTGGAAGAATGATTTTACCTTCAACTGTGATGGAGAGGACTGTCAGAGGGACAGATATTTGAGGGAAATAAGAATAATTAAGTTTTGGAAGTGTTATGATCAAGATGTTCAAATGAGGATGGCGAGTAGTTAGCTGGATTTTATTACTGGAGTTCAGGAGTGAGTTTAGGTTGAGTTATTACATCTAGATAAAATAGTGAGAGTAGATGAGACTATCAAGAGAGTAATAAATAGCACCAAATCCTACCATCTAGGGGCTGCCAATGTTAGCATCATGTCAATTTCTTCTTCTGATTTCTCTCTAATATAGAATTAAATAATACACGTTAGGGGCTGGGGAGATAGCTCCATGGCACAAGTGCCTGCCTGTTAAGTGCAAGGTCGTAAGTTTGAACCCCAGTCCCACACACAAAAAAAATAATAATACATGTTAAGCTGGGTACTGTTGCACATGCCTGTAACCCCAGCACTCAGGAGGCTGTGGCAGGAGGATCTTTGTGAGTTTGAGACCAGCCTGGGCTGCAAGGTGAGCTCAAGTTCAGCCTGAATTTGAGACAAAAACAATGCCTCAAAAAGACAAAATAGAAAAATAGTGTATGTGAAAGTTTCAGGTATGAGAATGCTTCTTAATAAGCCAACTCGCTTTCAGTGATGTGTAACATTTATTTTTCTTTCTTATGGACTGGTACTTGTCCTGAGTGTCTTTTCTTAGATTGTGGCTTGATTGGCTTGATTGAAGATTTGGGTTGGTTATGTTCCATTCCGCTGTCTTTACATTCTTCTGCAAACACATTTTTCTTGTGGCAATGGCAGAAATAAAAGTGTTTGCAGACAGACCTGTGTTACGCCTTTTGGGCTTGGCTTGGAACTGACTGTCACTTTGGCCATATTCCCTTGACCAAACAAGTCAGATGGCCAAACTCGAGATTAATGAGGCTGGGAAAAGTCTTCTTCCCACCCCAGTGCACTCCAAGGTCATGTAACAAGGACAAAGTGAAAAACTGCAGTAATGATCCAACGTAACAGAACACACAATATAAAATTTTAAAATTGTATTACAACATCATATACAATATATATTTTATGTAATCATATTTACAATTTTATACATCGTTTTATCACAACACAGAGTATGTACTTTCCATGTATACAATATTTTTCATATTCTGCAATGTCTTCTGTTATATGGATGTACAACAAGTAACAATACACCTCCTATTTATGGATACTGTAAATGTCTGTAATCTAGAGGAACATAACTAATATAATGTACATATAATTATAAAAGGGTTAATCATAATGGCATATAGGGCCAAGGCTGGAGAACCCATAAGGGCTGCCCACGGGAAAATTGGAGAATCCAGGACTGCTCAGAGCTGGAAGCCTCAGAAGGAGACCAACAATGCAGCTGCAGTCTGAAGGCCTGGAAACCCCCTGGAGAGTTACTGCTATGAATCCATATCAAGAGTCTGTTGTCCACAGGCCATGGCAGCACAAAGCCAAACATCATAGTCTTTTAGGTTATCTCTATATTTTTTGTATTATATTTTTATGACATATTTTTATTGTCTCTGTTACTCTTCTCTCATTTCTGGGACAAATACCCAACACCCAAAATAAAGCAAAGAAAGGTTTATTTAGCTCACAGTTAATGGAGGTTTCAGTCCATACTCAGCAGGCACCAAGGGAGAGTGGCACATGGCAGAGGGCAGCAGTTCATGGCAGTGGCAAAGAGCAGAGAGCAAAGGGAGTGGCATCAGCTAGTGAGCTTCTCTCCCCTTCTTACATTGTAATGAACATTACCTGCCCCTGGGCAAGTGTAGTATCCACACCCACAATAATCAGTCACAAGATCCATCAATCATAAACCCCATGACTGTGTGAGTCTTTGGGGGGCACCTATACACACACCATAGCATTTATATTGACATCTTTGCACAACTCTCTGAATTTCAATATATGATACAGAATATATAGTGTAAGCACGCTTAAGCTACTGAACCATTTTGAGAAAACTGACACCAGAGATGCTATATCAGTTTATACTCCCACCCATAATGCATTGATAGTATTCATTCCCAGAAGCACTCCTCAATATAGAGCATTAGCATTCATTTTCCTCTGTCAGTTGGATGAGTGAAAACTATTCTTTATACCTTTAATTTTCAGTAATGATGAATATTGTTTCACCTGTATTTTATCCAATTGGTATTCTTTCTTTTTCATATTGCTTATTAGTTTTGCTTACATTTCTAGCAAGGTGGTTTCTCTGTTTCTAATTGTTCTTTTTTTTTTTTTAGAATTTTTTTTAATTTTACTTATTTATTTATTTATTTTTTATTGTTTCAGGACCTTTATTTGTTTATTCACTCATTTTTTTTTTTTTTTTTTTATTCACTCATTTTTGTGGCCGGCTCAGCCTGCCCCGAGGGCAGGGCTGGCGAAGCATGTGGTGCCGGGGATCGAACCGCGGTCCCTGAAGCTGCCCAAGCTTTCCCAAGCAGGGGCTTTAGACCACTGAGCCATCCCGCCAGGCCCTCTAATTGTTCTTTTTTAAAAAGTTTATGCAACACATCAGTGAATATAATTGTAATGTCATTGAAGTATTTGTGATAGCTTTGGAAATATAGCATGTGTTTGTGTTCTTTTTTATTGTCATAACAGATGATCACGAACTTAGTAGCTCTTACTATTCTGGAAGCCTGAAGTCCAAAAGGAGGGCCCTTGGGCTAAAGTCAAGGCCAGCAGGCTGGTTCTTTTGGAACCCTAGGGGAAGTCTGTGTTGCTGCTCTTTCTAGCTTATAAAGGCTACGCTACTATTCTTTGGCTTATGACCCTTCCCCAGATGTAGAGATCCGTGGATATCAGTGTGATTGGTTCTCCTGGGGGAGAAATGGCAGCAGAAATGAGAAAAGATAGATAAGAAGACAAAAGCTGGGTTAGGTGGTCACTGGTCTGCCTGATGGGCAAGACTAAAGCACTCTACAACAAAACTTACATTTACTTATACTTTTGTGAAGTTTGTAACACATGACACACAGTTGCCTAGTGACTAATAGCTGACTTTAACTAGACAGGATGTTTATCTCAGGAGTGAGGTAGCTTGTTTGCTTTAGGCACTGAGGACCAGTCCCACCTACACATGTCTGATCAATTTCCTCGCTTCCTCAGCTCCCAACACCCATGTCACATCATACCTTTGTCTTCACATTCCAAGGACCATTTCTCCATACAATTTAATATTCATAGATTCTAGTGAATGAGACATGAGTGTCCTTGGGAGGTATTACAGCTTATATCTAGGTGTTCCTCCAAAGCCTCCTGGGCACATAAGTGGGGCTTTTGGGAGGTGATTATATGATGGATATACAATACTATATAGTAGTGTATAAGTGATAACTGCGCTAGGCTGCTGATTGGTTTAGCATAGTTGTGGGTGATGGCATCATGTTGAGTGTGGGTGGCACCAACCAATAGGCGTATGGTCTTGATGGACTTTATTGTTATTATTATTTTTTTAAAGAATTTATTTTATTTTTTTTCTTGTTTCAGAACTTTTGTTTATTTATTTATTTATTTTTATGGCCGGCTCAGCCTGCCCTGAGGGCAGGGCTGGCACAGCATGTGGTGCTGGGGATCGAACCGCGGTCCCTGAAGCTGCCCAAGCTTTCCTAAGCAGGCGCTTTAGACCACTGAGCCATTCTGCCGGGCCCTTGATGGACTTTAAAAGGGGAAGACGAAAGCAGATGTGCTGCTCACTGCCTTCTGCCTGCCCTGCCACAAACTGTTCTCCTCTGCCATGCCGCCCTGTCTTGGTATCAACTATGGACTAAATCTCCTGTAAACAGGGAGCTAAAGTAAACTTTCATTTCTATAATTTGTAGGTGTCAGGTATTTTGTTGTGTGATCCATCAAAAATATTTTCTTTATAATCTCTTGTTTTTCCTACATAATCCTTCCTTTCTTCATTTTTACATGTATAATCATTTAAAAGTTATTCTAGGACAGTTAGGGTTTTATTATGTCTAAATCCCTTCATTTAGAACTCATTGTGAGATAAGAATGAGTTAGGGAGACATTTATATATTTTCCAATTTCTAGCTTGTCTTCCCAACACATTACCAGATAAACTAGATACTCCTTACTTCTTGAAAATGGTACCTTTGCAATTCTGTTTCGAAGCCATTTCTGGAGTCCTTATGCTTTATGTTACATTTTTCTGTGTCTCTCATTCCATGTCATCATCACAGTACTTTAAAGCTCATGGGTCATTTCTTTTCCTTTGGGTACTGGGTATGAACTTAGGACCTTGCGCTTCCTAAGCAGGCACTGTGCCTCTGAGTCACATCCTTGGCTCCACGTAGGTCATTTGGAGTAAGTCAAGTTACTTCTCCATTTTTCTTCCTCTTTCTTTCTTTCTTTCTTTCCTTCTTTTTATTTTTCTTTTCTCCCCCCCACCTGCATTTTGAGATACTTTTATTCTGTTTTTTTTTGTACCAGGAATCAAACCCATGACCTTGCACTTGCCAGCCAGATGCTGTGTCGCTTAACTATACCCCTAGCCCTACTTTTACGTCTTAAATAGTTATGCAATTTTATAAATGTATAAATAAATATACAGATTGTCTAAAGAATAACAAAATTAACACTTATGTTTTCACCTCCCAACTTCAAAAATCCAACATGACCAACACTGTGGAGACGCTTAGTTTATTCAACATAACTCAACAGAGGAGAACACTATGGTGAATTTGGACTTTAGCATTTTTTTAATTGTTTTGGTTTTGAAGGAGGGTCTCACTTTGTAGTCTAGGCTGGCCTTGTACTCACTAAATACCTCCTGTCAGCTGCAAACTCACAATCCTCATTCTTCTGTCTCCCAAGGGCTGGCATCACAGGCATATATTATCATGCCATGCTTCCCTGACTCCTGTTTGCAGTTCTATCATATATAATTACACTGATTTGTGGACTAACAGTGTATAACCAGAATCTTGAAATAGTGACTCTTTTTCTCTGATATCTTATATGTCTTTCCATTTATTCATGATTTCTCTGATAATCTTCTCTTGATTTTTTTGTTTGTTTTGGTATTAGGAACCAAACCCAGGGCCAAGCGTGTACTTTTGATTTTTATAGCCTTGTCTTAGTTTCTTTTTACTCATTGTTGGGAGAAATACCTGACACCTAAAATGAGGGAAGGAAAGGTTTATTAAGCTCACAGTTTGTGGAGGTTTCAGTCCATATTCGGCTGGCCCAAGGCTGAGTGGAGCAGGGCAGGGAACATCCAGTTCATGGTGGCAGAAGAGCAACAAAATGGTGACAGAGGTAGCCAACCAAACAGGGCAGCAGAACAACAGTGTGAATCTGACTCTGTGTCTCTCTTTAAATTACATCAGGTTCTCTGCCTTAGCCTATCTACCTCAGGCCACACCTACAATTCCCTGTAGTATTCAGACCCATAATCTCATCAGTACTAAAACACATAATTCCAGTGACTCATGAGTCAAGTCTCAATCTATAGAAGTTCCCATCTCATGATTACATGAGGCTTTGGGGGGACAACTAGACATAAGCCATAACAAGCCTGCATAGAACCACCTGGCTATTCAGTGCCTCTTTTGCGGGACTGGGGTTTGAACTCATGACCTTGCACTTGCCGGGCAGACACTTGTGCCACAGAGCTATCTCCCCTGCCCCTTCAGTGCCTGTTTTGCATGTGGGCAAGCAGTCACATCTCTGGACCTAAGTCTAAAGTCTTTTTCTGTGTACTTTGCCCAAGCACTCTTATTTTTTTGTTGTTCAGTTTTCCTACCATGCTCCTGACAATGTCCAATGGAGCCATTAACCACTAGCTATGAGTCAGTCAGTGCAGATTGTGGCCTAAGGTTATGTATTTCTGGGAAAGGTAAACAGGACAGGCTTTATTTAAGTTTGGGATCCAGGCATTTGTAAAGGTTTTGATTCTGGGTGGCCAAAACCCAACCAATGTCCACAGCACTTAAGAAAGGGACAAGTGGAAGCTGGAAGCTGACCAATATCTTTTCCAACCCTGGACAATGATAGTAAAGTGATTCTCTGGCTTTTTATTGCTGTTTCTGTGGTCATTTTGGTGAAGTCATCTTGACCCAGAGGTGTTTTGATGCCTGATAAAAATGAACAGTAAGGCTTCTATGGAGTCACCCTTCAGACATTTTGCAAAGGAGCAAAAGGAATTTTGGACAAGCTTCTTCACTGCAGCACCACTTGTAATAGTAATGAAAGATGAGAAGTAACAGAAGTATTCCTCAATAGAGAACTGGTTACTCACAGTCGGTATATCCGTACAGCACAGGAAATAGCATGCAACTCTAAAAGAGAGTGTGCAGAATGCGGCAGATAGTACATGATTTCTTGTTTAAACCGGTAAGGGAGATAACAAATATTTGGGTCACATGCATAAAGTAACTCTAGACTTCACAGGAAAATAATAGCAGTAGTTAGATGGGAGAAAATAGTTGGATAGGCAAAAGTAAGAAAACTTCACTTTCTCATTTCTTTTATTTTTAAAATTTAAGTCACATTGTCTAGTTCAGGTTTCCCCCTGATATACTCAGAGAATACTTGCAGCAGGTACTTTCATTCCATCTGAAACGCCCCACTTGGTGCCTAACTCCGTTCTGGCCCACAAAGCTTATATGAACCAGATTTCTCTGCGGGGGTGCCTGCTTGCATACTATTTTGGTGATTGAAATCATGATGCTGTAGTCATGAATACTTAGTTCAAAAGGTTACCTCTTCTTCCTGGACCAGCTCTACAGAGATGTGAGCAATGAAACTAAATTTCATTTTCAGATTAAGAAAGCATGATGAAAATGTCCTTCCTTATTCTATATAATTAATGTGGGCTACTACTACCACTACTACTACTACTACTACTACTACTACTACTACTACTACTAATAATAATAATAAAAGGAAAGCACTGAGGGTTTGGTATGAAATTTCATTATATTCACATGCATTCACCCAGCCGAGTTAACATTTTTCAGGTCCTCTAATGTGCTGGCTTCTTGGCTGGTTGTGGTCAGCTTTGCAGTTAGATTATGCTAGTATTTAGGCAAGGTATTGCCTGGGAGCAGCAGGAAAGAGGAAGAGGAGGAAGCAGAGGAGGAGGAGAGGAAAAGAAGATGAGAAGAAGGAAGAGGAAAAAGAAGAGGAGGGATGCACTGTCTCGCTGGCCCCTTCGTCATGACCATTAGGACAGTCTGTCCAGCCACCACTGACAGGCTTGGGGGAGCCATCTGACTTTACACAAACCCTGTTTTCCATATCTCAAATGGACGTCACTTGCAAAGTGTCTTTGTCACCTGAGGAAGAATCACACCCAGCAAAACAACAGCCTTGAGGCCTGTTGTTCCAGTGGGCCCCAAGGCTGACTGCTGAACTCTAGCTGTAGAGGGAATTATTGGTGCATTTGGTTTGTCCTGTTGTTCGTTCTCAGCTTGGAAGCTTAGGACGGTGATGGGACTGAGAAGCCCCGCTGTGCTGTTGAGCAGTGTGAGCTGACAAATCCTGGTGTTGGGGGATGGAGGGTGTTGCTGAGGGCTCAGGCAGTTGTGTGTGTGTGTGTGTGTGTGTGTGTGTGTGTGTGTGTGTGTGTGTGTGTGTGTATGTGTGTGTTTAGGTCTTCCCAGTTTAGCCACAGCTATAAAAAGAGTCCTGGAAATTGCAGCAGGGAAACAATGATGCAATTCGAGACTCTCAGAATTCTCCCTAGGATTGATGGATGAGGTTGTCTTACCTATAGGAAGATTAGGCCACAGTTCATTCTAATGTCAGGGTACACTGCATTTCACAACTGATGCCTGATGTCCAGTCATTAGCAAAGTCACTCTAAGGTGGGACTTCAGTGCTGAAGAGAGGGAGCCTGAGTGACCAGGAGAGGGAAGAGGTGGGAAGGGGAAGGCGAGTGAGCAGAAGAGTCCGAGCTGGGTGGTGAGGGGCTGAGCATGGAACAGTGTGAGGTGCAGAAAATTCAGAGAGCCTGGGAACCTGGGGTTCCCAGAGAGATGAGGGAAGGCTAGACCAAATTGCCCCTGCTCCCCATTAATGTCAGGGCTCAGATTGCTGAACATTTGCACAGGGAAAGCACCAGATGTCTCAGTTACTCTTCTCTTACTGCTGGGACAAATACTGGACACTCAAAATGAAGGAAGGAAAGGTTCACTTAGCTCACAGTTACTGGAGGTTTCAGTCCATACTCAGCTGGCTCCAAGGCAGGGTGATACAGGGCAGAGAGCAACCTTTCAGGACAGCGGCAAAGAGCAGAAGAGAGGGAAGGGAGTGACACCAGCTCCAGAAGCTAGCCAGCCTCTCAGCCCTCCTTACACTGTATGCAAGTTCCCTCCCTCTCAGCTGGCGAAGCATCCACACCCATGATAATCAATCATAAACTCTTGAAGCCACCCCATGACTACGTGAGGCCTAGAATTCCACAGAGACCTTGTTTACTTGGCTGACACACTTTGCTTTCAGTGACCACTGGATATTGAAGTAATTAAAGACTGTGACATAAGGACACACCTAATATTCCAGAAGCATCCTCTTATAGAAGCTCATTAATTTAGGAAACCACACAAAGGAAATTTTGTTGCTCCTTAGGACCACTCAGCTGCTCTGTGGCTGGAGGGTTTGATTGGTGATGTTGAGGAAGAGCTGAAAACTTAGCCCATTAACTTCTGTTTGATATGACAGCATTATCCTCTGTGTACAAATGGCATGTGCTTGTGATTGGAAAAAGGTCTGCTTTCCTTTGACAAAGGGTTCTTTCAAGGCAGAGGTGACAAAGAATCTGGCAGCCAACAGGTGTTTCTGAGGAGTGGGCTTCATTTTTATTTTTGAAGGCACTGTTTTCACTTTTACACAGTGATGAGAAAACAGTGCATAACGTTTTGATTTGTACTCCGTAGGATTTGAATACAGAGGTCTGCGGTGCAAAGCGGCGAACTGCACTTGGAGCAGGCTCGCATCTTCATCCACCGACTTGGCACACGGTCCGTGAGCCAGGTTCTGTGCGGTGCCTTTGGGATGCCAGACCAGCAAGACCGGAGCTAGTTCTGGCCAGATCGAGTTTACCTTCCATGGGGGAAAGGTTGTTAATTGAATAGCCCCCAAAATAAATATATGATTTCAAATGTTAGTAAGTGCTTTGAAATCAGGCACACGGTTGGAGAAGAGCACAAAACGAGAAAAGGGACATTTAAGCAGAGATGGGAAGAATGCCTAGGGGCTATCCAGGGGAAAGTGTGTCAGTTGAAGGCGAGTAGGAGGGAAGACAGACCGGGTCGTCCAGGTCTGAAGAAGCTTGAGAGACTAAAGGACCAGTGCTTCTGAATGGCAAATCTTAGCATTAGGTTTTGGCCACATTCTTAAACTTGATCATGTTTTGGGTTTCTTATTTGAAAAATGAAGGCTCTGACACTGGCTTTCTATCATGATACATAGCCACTGTCTGATTACTAATGAAAAATTGTGTGGGCTTTCTGAGTCTCAAAACAAAAGGTGCTGTAATGGCGTAAGCCCTGCCAAAAGCTACATCTAATTGAAGAAGAAAAAAAAAAAAAAAAAACGACTTGGCACTGAGCTCGGCTTTGTGCATGGGAGTGGATAATGAAGGTCCTCTGTGTTTGGCTGTGTGATTGGAATTTTTTTTTTTCCTTTTCTTTCTGAAAACCAGAACTCAATTCCTCTAAAGGAGAATTACTGATCTTCCCTCTGTCTGGAAGGGATGAGTCATCCAGGTGCATTGAGAAGTCAGAGCACAGATGGGGATTTTGATCTTTAAAAGGTGCTTGTTCCAGGGAGCAAAAACAACTCACCCCCTATTACCTTGTTTAAAAAGATCTTCTCAGGCTCCTTCTCTGCATGGATGTTTCTAGCCAGAGTCGTGATGTGTGTTAGGCTAATGTGATTTTGCCAGGAATCCATTTGGAAGCCAGAGGTTGGTTGGCCGTGGGAAGCAAGAAGGTACTCAGGATTGTCGCCGCAGTCTCCTGGGAATCCCGCAGATTGTCACACATGGGGTAAGGCCTGGCTGTTGTTGAGCCAGGTACGTGACCTTGAAAGCCAGCCCCAGGGCCAGTGTGCATTGTAGTGTAGACACGGAGGGGCTTCTGGAGCGGCTGTGGAGGAGAAGAGGCCTCCACAGTGGATAATGAAATAGAAAAGAGGCTGAATTCGGTCATGGCTGAAGGTAACGGGAGTCTCATCGCTGCTGCCACCCGGGCGAGCCGGCAAATCATAGCTCCCTGGGTTGGAAACCCTTCCTCCCCTGGGGGATCCTGTCACCTTGCAGACAAAGCCCCCAGTTGAACTGTCCCTCCCTGCTTGCCACCCCCGGTGAGTGTGTGGCCCCTGCAGAAGAAACTGGTGACAGCGACTTCAATCTCTGGCCTCTCAGCCTGGCAGCCAATTTGCTGGCTGGGCAAATCAGAGGCAAAAAATGGGCTAGAATCCGCATGCAGGTCAATAATCCTGTCACAGTTCTCCGGTGCCTAGAAACATTCACGAACTAAGGTTAGAGCACAAAGGATGCGTCTTTTTGTTAATTTTTTGCTCGATACTTTGATAGTTCCTATCAAGAGAACAAAGTGATAAAATACGTGTCCTTTTTCTTGAGATTGGCATGTGATAAATACTCCATAGATACTTCATTAATTATTATCACTCAATTAATATCTTAGATGCCTGCCATGTATTATATATTGCGAAAGATACTATGAAGTAGGAAATGTAGTTTGAAAGGGAAAATATAGGAATATGATAAACAAGTAGAAGTGCAACCTGCTATGCCAACGAGGTTGTCAGTGAGATATAATTAGAATTAAAATCAGAGGGCAGATGAGAATCTGGAGTTCAAAGTTCACTGAGCCCCACATTAGCCAGAGAAGGCTTTATAGATGGGATGGAGTTAGGCCAAGGATTCTAACCATTTTGCCACCATTCCTTACCCCATAAACACCCTAGTTATCCAAGCTGGGTAAAAGGGAGAGCAGGAGGGTCACCAAAAGGTGATCACAAGGGGCTATCCAAATAGCTCGGTGGATTAAAGTGCCTGCAAGCAAGCCCAGGGGCCAGGGATTCGATCCCTGGGCTGTCCCTGTGGTGGCACGTGCTTATAATCCCAGCTATTGGGAAGCTGTAAACAGGTGGATCAGTAGGAGTCAGAAGGAGTGAGACCCTGAACACTCTGTAGAACCTTCCCTAAAAAGAAAAAAAAAAAAAAAAAAAAGAAAAGCTGATCACATGATAGTCTACTCTCAGTCCAGGTGTCAGGCAATGGAAGATGCTCCTTTCACAGAGGAAGCTCTCTTGATTCCTTCTTTCTTTTTTTTTTGTGGTACAGAGGATTGAACTTGGGACCTTGCACTTGTCAGGCAGGCGTGCTTATGTGTTGAGCTATCTCTCCATCCCACAGCCTCCCTTTCATTGAAGCCTTCACTGCTGAGAAATCATTCTCTTTCCTTGACCTGCCCTTCCTTTGGATCACACTTTACTGATGATCTGAGCGCTATCCCATGTGTTAGGTGCTAGAGACAAAGAGATGAAAAGAGCTGAGATCCAGCCTTCCTGCTTCCTTTGGACACCTCACTGTGGGCCTGGCTTCAGACTGCAGAAGGAGCCAGAAGTCTCCAAATGGCCAGGCTTCTGGTAACAAGTCTGCTGCCCTGAGGGCACAGGGGAGTGGGGCAGTCTGATGCCTGAGTCTGCAGCCAGGAGATCTGTGGCCCTACTGAGGTGTGAATGGGGAAGGACACTGTCATGGTCAAGGGAAGCTTCTTCTCTGTCTCTCCTCCTACATGTTCACCTGTGCCCCTCATCCTAGCAGTGGTATCTGTCTTTCATCTTTCTTCCCTCAGGAAGTGATGGAGAGAGCACCTCTAGCATCGGCCTTCCAGTAGATGATCCTCCCCAGTGGCCAATCCACCGGGCCAGGGTCTGCGACCTTCACCAGGCCATATTTGTATGTGGTGGGGTCACTGCCTGAAGAAGCCTTCCCTGACTTGTCACTGTGAGCAGGAGGCCTCTGGGACTACCCTATCCTTTTGTAGAGCTGGGCTATGAGGTGGGTGAGCCTACCTGCTCTGGCCTGCTGTCACTGGCTGTGGTGCTTGTTGACTTGGGTCATTCTGTCTTAAGAGTAGGATAAGGAAGGCAGGGACTGGATAAAAAGCTCATTTTGGCCTATGGCATATTTTCTATCCACTATTACAGTTCCACACTGGAGTACTGAGGCTCCTTCTTTCACTTATAGGGTGGATTTTTCTGTAGGGACAACTTGGGTTCCATCTCTCTTACCACACACTGAATCACTGTTGTACTTGTGTGGATCAATTTTAGGGTTTGGTAATCAATAATGCATCTTTGCACCTGACAGTTTTCTTTCTTTTTCTTTTTTTTTTTCAATTTTTTTATTGTTTAAATTTAACAATGGTTATATTACATATTTTCATCATCAGATCAGTTTAGATTAATACATATAGGTATATAAGATTGATTGAACAATTAAACATTAACCTTTCTAAATCCACATTACTTTTTTTTTTTCTTTCCCCCCTTTTTTTCTTTGAAAGTTGACATATTGCATATTGTCCTCACAACCATTCTACAGAGTACAGTGTGTGGGCATGACCCACCTCCCTATTGATGTTGCATAGAAAAAAGAAAGAAAAAAAAAAAAAAAGAAAAAAAAAAA
>PVJA010030564.1:0-25682 GCA_004027025.1 Myocastor coypus
AGACCCATCTGTCTTCTGCACAGGCCAAATGGGGGAATTAAATGGAGATGTGGTGGGAACCACTACCCCTGCCTCCTTCAGGTCCTTGATGGTGGCACTAATCTCTGAAATCCCTCCAGGAATGCGATACTGCTTTTGGTTCACTATTTTACTGGGCAAGGGCAACTCTAGTGGCTTCCATTTTGCCTTTCCAACCATAGTAGCCCTAACATGACAGGTTAGGGAACCAATGTGAGGATTATTCCAAGTACTAAGTATGTCCATCCCGATTATACATTCTGGAACAGGGGATATAACTACGGGATGGATTCGAGGACCTATTGGACCTACTGTGAGTCGGACCTTTGTTAAAATTCCATTGATCACCTGCCCTCCATAGGCCCCTACTTTTACTGGAGGGCCACTATGGCGTTTTGGATCCCGTTCTAGGGAGAAATCCAATCATATCCTAGGCAGGCCCGGGTGATACTCCAGGGAAGAACCAATTGTACCCCAGAGTGGGGCTCCCATCAACAGGGAACCAGGCTGCTGAGTCATTCAGCCAAGTTGACACATTGTATCAACCACTACAGTACCTTTAATCATATAAGCATGATCTATAGTTATCAAAATCCCACATAAACTAGGAACTTGTATATAATGAGTTTCCCACAGTAGAGTGATTTTACCCTGTGGTGGAAAATTTGAGAAGAATAAGGAACAAAACAGAGATAACTGAAGAGAAGTATAGCAAAAGCAAGACAGAATGACACTGGATGGTCACCTGAATTTTGGAGAAACTGGAGAAGAGGACAGGAGATAATGAAGGACAGGGCCTGCGAAATAGCTCAGTAACATAAGTGCCTGCCCTGCAAGCACAAGGTCTCAAGTTCGATTCCCTAGTACAAGATAGTTAAGGAAAGAGAGGAGGAAAAAAAAAGATGAACGTTAAAATATAATAAAAGTAAATCTTAAAAAAGAACAAAATCCTTTTAGTGTCCATAGATCTGTGGTAGTGTCCAAGTCAATGCCTCAAACTTTTGAGCAACCCTGCCTTGCCTATGGTACAATTGGTGCTGGGTGTGGAGCTGATCTTGGCCTCCGGATATGGACAGTGTAGCCAGGTTGTTCAACCAGCAACTTTCTGTATGTCCCTTGGCAGCCCACCAATATTTCCTTATCCTGATTGTGTCTGCATTGCTCTCCCAGTGCCGTCAGAGATAGCTCAGGGTTGCTCCAAATGCTCAGTCAGATGAGTCCTCCCAGTCCTTGCACAGCTTCTTCTATTCCACCCCCACTGGTACATATTTATCCTGTCATGTTGCTTGTAACTTGGCATGGGTGGGGGATGCTACTGTTGCTGTGGAGGCAGCCCAAAGCTGCCCAGTCCCCCTTCAATCTCCTTTGATGGAGGTGGAACACTGACCTCCCAGTCATTGTCCTGCAGCATCCGGAAGCTGCTTGAATCCTGTGTATCTGCTTCCTCTTCTCAAGCCACTGGTCACAAGGTGGAAAGGGTCACACTGTCATACTTACTACTACATTCACTGCCTCTGCATGTGGTTCTTAGCCTTGTTGTTTCTGGAACATGGGTTGCAGTTAGCTTCCAGGCACCCCTACACACACACACACACACACACACACACACACACACACACACACACACACCTGATGGTCCATCATTGAGGAAGAAATTTCCTGATCACTTTTTTCTGTGTGTGCCAGTTACATCCACTGCCATGCTCTGGCATCCTGTCTGTAGAGGAAGGTGAAAGAGGCAAAGGATCTTGTATCTCAAAACATTGTAGTCCATCATTTTTAGAAACTTCCAAGAAATGGAGGCTTTACTATGCACACAAGTGGTTTACTTTTTTTTTTTTTTTTTATAAGGTCTATGTTTATATTTCATTTGATCTCCAAATCTCATTTCTCATTGATTTTGGTCTCAGGATGTTCTTTGCTTTCTTCCAATTACTTGTGTTTCCAGTTGATTTTCTCTGAGTAACTCCAACAGGCTCCTCCTGTATTTGACCATGTTGCCTCTTTCTAAACTGCTATTTTGTGTTGCATAATGTTCATGACTATTTTTATTCCATATAAGATATGTACCCATTACTATCAGATCACTGAGGTCCTTTCCCATTCTAAATAATTCCTGTCCTAGCTGTCTTTCAATATTTATATGGTACATCCTGGAGAATTTTCGTCATTTATGTATTGAAGAGTTTTAATCAAAATGATCCTGATAGAAACCAGAGATTCCCAAGGAGCTGAGCTGTGCTAACCCAGATTTAGAAACTCGGCAGGGGCAGCAAGATCAGTGGCAGCATTAAGCTAAGTTTGAATGTCATAAGCCTGTCTAGATCATAGATTATCCTATCTCGACCATTGGGGTTTTGAAAATTTTCCCTTAATCGCTACAAAAAAAGATCCTAAAGTCAATGGTTAGTCTCATAGAATCACTGCATAACAGCACTGATCTATAGGTTGCCTGCCTCAAAGAACAAATGGGCTTCACTAAGACTGCAATTTGAGGGAAGACTTAGTTATCCTTATCTTCTGAGACCCTTATTTTGGGAGTTCTAATCTGCTGCCATCAACGTCTATCCTCAAAAATGCAGGACAGAGATCTGGGGAGGGTTTAATGCCTTCTCTATGATTATACAGTTAATAAATGATGAAAAGAGCCACGCGAGCCAGGAATCTTTGACTCCACCCTTTCCCACTATATTATATTTAGAAAACCTAGAAAGAACCTAAAAAAATAAACCAAAGCTCAGAATCGCTCATGTTCCCTGAGGGAAACTTATCTAAGCACCTTGAAATGTCCTCGGGCAGCTAAGAGGATATATCATGACGTGTTCTTTAAACATGAATTACAGCACACTGTTCCCCCAAGAAAATAGGAACAGCTCTATGGAAATCTTTGTGTTATCCATTCTTAAGAGTTTTGTGTAGCTGAACTGCACACTGTATGAGCAGAGGGCCTCAGGGAGGGTAGAGTGTTTGAATTGCTGCAATGCCTTATGCTGTCTGAATTATATCCAGGGCTCTGATGCTTCACATAGCTGGGAAAATTTGTCACATGTCTAGGGTGTTTTGACAGGAGCTAGATTGAAATAATTAAGAGGCCAACCGTAGTTTTGCTAAACTCACTGAAGCAATTGAATATCTGGAGCAGTGGCTGGGATGCCGCTGTTGGCAGCACCTTCAAGAAGGCCATAGGTGGGTCATGCCTGCATGATGACAGGGTAGGAAAGTGGAGAATGCCATCACTAATAAATTTTTGGCACCAGTAAAATATTCTGTGCAGGGCTTGAATAAGGAAACTTGGAAAGTCTAATTCTCAGTTCTTCATTTAAAGGCTAAAGTACTTTCTTTTGGGTTACAAAAAAAAAAAGTCTCTAGAACTTCCTGTGTTTCTGAATGTTAAGACTGAAAACTGTTCAAATGTTAAACTATCTTGCATGGTATAGATTTAATGCAACACATCAAAATTCCAGTAGAACTCACAGAAACGGGAGAAACAAGCCTAAAATTTATATGCAGTCATTAAACACTTCAATTGCTAAAGCAATTCTGAACAAAAAGAGCTAAGCATAAGCATTCTATTTCCTCATTTCAAATTACATTACATTACAAATCAAAACATTGTACTTTGGGGACTGGGGATATAGCTCAGTGGCACAAGTGCCTGCCTGTCAAGTGCAAGTTCCTAAGTCCGATTCCAGTATCCCCTCCCAAAACAAAGCAAGCAAACAAAAACTCATGTATTCTAGCATCAAAACAGATGCATGAACTAATGGAGCTCAATATAAAGCCTAGAAATAAACCCATGAATATTTGATCAACTAATCTCCTATTAGGACACCAAGACTACATAAAGGGCAGGGTAGTCTCTAATACTTAAAATCGAGAAAATCTGTTTTTGTATGAGTTCAGTTTGATTAGATTTCACATGCAAGAGAGTATTGTATGGATGTGTCTAGATTAATCTCCACATAATGTGTTATAGTTCATTTGTGTTATTGCAAATGACAAGACTTTCCTACATATCAAAAAACTTAAATGTGTTTTTTTGTCTTATACTAGTTGAAAGATCAGCTGTGTTAATAATTTGAACATAAAACCAAAATGTGTAGAATTTTCAGAAGAAAACATGGGGAAAAAACACATAATATTGGTCCTGACAGGGGTAATTTGATATAACACTAAAAGCACAGACAAAATAAACATGTGAGGCCACATCAAATTACAGTGTCTGCAGAACAGAGCACAAAATCAGCAAGATAAAAAGGCAACTATAGAGTGGGGAAAATATTTGCCTAGCATAAATGCGATTAGTTGTAAATCACCAAAATGGAGAAGCAACTTGTACAACTCTATAGAAACAAAACCAATTAATAATAACCTGATGAGAAATTGTTACAATCCTGAATTTCACCAACATTTTATCAAAGATACATAATTTAACAACAGATACATGAAAGGATCACTGATGATTCAAGAGATAAAAATCCAAACAATGACCTAGAGAGGCTAGGGCCAAAATGTTATTTACCTTTGTAGTCTTCCTTCTTTAGTTTTTTGGTCTGCAAACTTAAGTTGTTCACCATCCAGAAAAGAAGCTTAGTAATACTATTACTCTATACATAGGCACTTGAGCTTAACATCACTGTCTTTCTGAATATCAAATGCCTTACACTTAACAAAGAACCTGTACTTTCTATCAATCATTGATATTCTAATAAATCCCTATAGAATGTTATAAAAAAAGAAAAATTACACATTTTACATAGAAATTTAGAAATCTAACCATACACAAAATTGAATAAGGTCAAGCCTATGATATTTTTTCCTTGTCACTTATTCTCTTTTTTTGCCCTTTAAAAAATGACAAAAACTTTACTTTAGAGACAGTATAGCAATAATTGCTATGACATTAGAAACAGCACACATCTAAAAGATGAGAATGAGGACTCAGAAGACAAGACAACCTGTACTGTAGCATCCTATAATTCAGGAGTATCCCAAATTTTCTGTTCAAGGAGATTATGGGGCCACAGTGGAATGGGATCGACAATGTATAGTGTGCCTAAGGAGAGTCACCTAGAGAGAAAACATTCTCTCAGGCTTTCACAGAGAGCAAACTGGTCAAGCAGTGGCTGTGACTCATCCAGATAGCTGACACTGATAAAAGTTCTACAAAGCACTGTACATGGTTTCAAGGTAAATCCTGAGGGAATTTGACTGACCTTGTCTGATGCAAAAGTTACATGTTCTGTTTGTTATATAGGTCTTGATTTAACTTAGTCTTAACCATCTGGTGGAAAAGTTTAACCACAAGGTATAAAAAGTAAAGCCAGATTAATATACTGAGCTGTAAAAGGCTCAAGCCAGCACCTTCTGACATTGCCAGGTCTTCTGATAACCCACTACTACTATGGACTATTGAACTATATATTCAGCTACTTTCTCTTAGTTCAATGAGAAGAAATATTTGTATCAATAGTGTTTATAAAGGTTATCATGTCTGCATCTTGTACTCTGAACAACTACATTGAAGACAACAATATGCATTGTATCAATTATTGTAACTGTTTTACTAACGTGTTTTGAAACTGTCTCAGTGTTATTTCTTCCTTATTAAATTAATAAAATTTTTAAAAATCCAAACAGGGGGTGGCTATTATCAGTTAAGAGATGGAAATCATTCTCCATAGTATGGGAGAAAGAAGATATTGTATGTTATTAGTAGGAATATAATATGACACCCTCATGATAGAAAACAATATGGAGATACTTTCAAAAATTAAAAATAGAGCTACAAGTAAGTAAAAAAAAATCTAATTTCAGAATATGCCTGAAGGAAATGAAATCAGTATGACAAAGTGGTACCTGATTTCCCGAATTGAATATAGCAATACACTATTACAATAGAAGATATGGACAACTAAATGGATAAATAAAAAGGGATGTGCGCTGTGGAATATTATTCGTCATGTAAAAGAAGAAAGTCCTGTCATTTGCAATAACATATGTGAGACACTGGACGAAGTTAAATTCATCCGGACATAGCCTAACAATACTCTCTGCTCTCACATGTGAAACCTAATCAAATTGAACTCATAGGAACACCAAGTAGAGGGGTGGTTTACCAGGAGGTGGGAGATGCGGGAAATGGGAAAATACTAATGAAAGGACACAGACTTTCAGTAAGTAATAGAGATAATTACAGGAGACTTGATGTATAACATGGTGATTATAGTTAATAACAATGTATTGCATACCTTAAATTTGCTAGGAGAGTAGATCTTTATTTTCATCAAGGGAGAATAAAGAACACTATATGAAGTGATATATTAGTTCACTTGATTATGACTATCATTTCATAGTATATAAGTACATGAAACATATGTAAACAGAAAGATTAGATGATAGATAGATAAAATTTTTGTCAGTTATATCTCAGTAAATCTAAAAAAGAATTGGAAGTTCTTTCATTCAAAGTCTGAGTGTCCTGCTCAGCCATGTGCTAGGTACACAGGCAGCAAATACACAGACTGTGCTTTTCAGGGCCTGTCTGCACCCAGGCCTCCTGCATCAGGAACTCAGATGCTGTGGACTACATAACAAAGCTCCCACATCATACTTCTTGGCCATTAAATGGATTTTTTTTCTCACACAGGCAGATACAAAGGCCAGATAATTAATCAGGATTGAGCTGAACTAGTCAAGCCAATCCCCTTTCCTCTTATCAGCTATTTGTTCCGAGTCGAAGACATAATAGGTTCCGGCCAATGACCCATAAGAAGTCACTGAACAGTTCTGAAAAAAGGATTCCTTGTGTCTCCACCAACACAGAGGTACAGTGGAGCGAACCCCTTCCACTGCCTCCCCCCACCCTTACTCTCTATGTGTGCAGCTTTTCTCCTGTAACATGATGCTCATGGCTGCAGCAAACATTTCATGATCATGAGGGGAGACACCGCACACAGACAGAAAATGGTGGAGCCGGGATCAAAGGAATCAGAGTCCTTGATGGCATTGCTCAACTGATAGTTAAGCCTGGGACATCTCACCTCTAGACAGGCTGTGGATTCAACAGCAAACCACCTTAAGGTTTAAGGCATTCGTGGAACAGTTGTTTTTTCCACTTACAGCTACGTTCACTTTAAAGGTAATCTAAGAGAACTTCTAACAATGGGTAGACACATGAAGATAGTTTGTTACTAAGATAGTTTTATTCATCAAGTGCATGGGCTCCTACGTCTCTTATCCCTCTGTATTAAGCCCCAGGTGAGTACCAGGTATAAACATGCTGAGTAAACTAGTAGAGTGCCACATGGAGAGAGGATTACAATGACAAGCAAATAGCAGAATCAAGTTTGGGGTTGTTCTGGCTGAACTGCAAATGCTTAAGGACTGAAGCACTCGCATTTATTGACAAGGTAGCCCTTGGCTTCGTGCACTTGCAAACCAGAGCAGTACCAAAGGCAGAATGGTGTGAGCTCTCTAGCTAGGCTGCAGGCACCATGAAGGGAAATGACTGTAAAGAATTTTAAAACAAGGCTGGGCAGCTACCTCTGCAGACTAAAGCACCTGCTTAGGCAGAGCACAGCATCCAGGGTTTGGTCCCCAGCATGCTGTGCTGGAGCTACCCCAGGGACACACTCAGAGTATGTGTAGTGGTGCACACCTGTAACCCCAGCACTTGGAAGGCTGAAAATAGGAGGATCACTATGAGTGGATCTACATAGTGAGAACCTATATGCCCTGCAGGCACTGTACTGAATACTTTGTTTGTTAATTTGTGTTGTTGTTGCAGTACCAGGGATTGAACTCAGGACCCTGCGCTTCCCAGGCAAGCAAGCACTTATTCTACTGAGCTATCTCTCCAGCCCCTGTACTAAATAATATATTGAAAGAAAGAAAGAAAGAAAGAAAGAAAGAAAGAAAGAAAGAAAGAAAGAAAGAAAGAAAGAAAGAAAGAAAGAAAGAAAGAAAGAATTTCAAAAACTGACAGAAAAGTTGGTCCGATCTTTATTCTCACCATGGGCCAGAAACCTTAAGAAGTGTCTGTCATAAAATAGTACTCTGTGAGAAAAATGCATTGTCAGGGTCAGTTCTGAACAGTTATGGCTATTACTCTTTTAATAATAGATATGTGGGATTCAAATGAACACTTTTTGTTACTTATCCTTTAATGAACACTACACCTTACTGTAAGTTCATCCAGAGACCTGACTGTGTTACAGAGCCAGTGAATTGCACAGAGCTAGCCATGGGCATTCCTGCTGCAGGACACTGCAGTCGTGACCATTTGGAACATTCTAGCTGTTTTGATGAGGACATGCCCCTGTGGTAGTGCCTATCCATATACTTCAACCAGTGATTCTGACTGAACATCAATAGCACGGTGATTGGAAAAGGTGTGTAAAACAAAAATAAGGCTACTTTATTTCTGACATTATTCATGATTACTGGATGACTATGTTTTAAATTTAAAACTCTGAAACAGAGTGAAGGTATAGAATGTTATGTTTTTTTTTGTTTGTTTGTTTGTTTGTTTTTTTTTGTCTTTTTGAGACAGGGTCTCATTGTGCAGTTCAGGCTGACCTTGTGTTCACTTTTGTAGCCCAGGCTGGTCTCAAACTCGCACTGATCCTTCTGCCTCAGCCTCCCAAGTGCTGGGATTACAGGCGTGCGCCACCATGCCCGGCTGTTCTTTTCTTTTACTAACCAATCATCGGGCTGCGGAGATAACCCAGAAGTCTGAACTCCTACCTGGCAAGCACCAGGACCCAAGTTCCACCGCTGGTACTGCATGCTGGCCCCGGAACACAAGTGTGCTGTGCCAGCCACTAAAACTGGACACGATGGATGGTACACGTTTGTAACCCTAGGGCTGGGGAAGCTGGGACAAGACGATCACTATGAGTCTGAGCTCCTATACTAAACAAATAAATAAATATTTTTTAAAAAGGAAACAATTATAAAAATGAAATCTTATTCTGAATTTAATTTTTTCTGATGCCATATTTTAGATGATGTTAATCAGCTACCCAGTCGTGATTTTCAATTTTATCACCAGAAATGCAGTAAAATAACACATTTCAAAATAAATCCACATAATCTCCTTGAACGAGACATTTGGGACACCACTGACTTATACGATGTTACAGTACAGATTTTCTTATGTCCTGAGCCCTCACTTACCTTGAATGACTAGGGCCAAAATATGGGCTATCTTTATAGCCCTTCTTTTCCTCTAATATTTTGGTCTGCCAACTTACATTGTTAACCATCCAAAAGAGAAGCTTAACAATATCTTTCAATGAGAATAAAAGAAAATAGTAATGAAACAGTTTTAAAGCAAGTTAGTAGGATGGTTACAATAGTTAATGCAATGCATATTGTCATCTTCATAGTAGTTATTCAGAGGACAAGATACAGACCAGATATCCTGTCTAAACAATATTACTACAGGGCGCCGGGCGTGGTGGTGCACGCCTGTAATCCCAGCACTCAGGAGGCTGAGGCAGGAGGATTGGTGCGAGTTCGAGACCAGCCTGGGCTACAAAAGTGAGCTCAGGACCAGCCTCAACTGCATAGCGAGACTCTGTCTCAAAAAGACAAAAATAAATAAATAAATAAATAAATAAATAAATAAATAAATAAATAAACAATATCACTACAAACTTTTATTCTCAATGAACTAAGAGAAAGTAGCTGTATATCTATCATAACTTTCTTGTGTGGTTATATATATATATATATATATATATATATATATATATATATAAGATTATCTTTTATGAATGTATATATATGCATGAACATATGTATGTATTATACATACTAATATTGAATATATATGTATGTATTGAATCTGACTTTGTCATCATAAAATTCTTTACTTGCTCTTTGTACTGGAAGTATTTCACTTCTCAATTATACTTGAAAAAGAGTTTTGCAAGGTATATCATTCTGGGTTGGCATTTGTTTTCTTGCAAGACTTGTAGTTCTTTGCTCCATGCTCTTCTTGATCTGGTGGTTTTTCAAGAGAAATCTGTCATTATTTTGATGGGTTTTCCTCTTTTTTGGGGAGGGAGGGATGTTTCCTTTAAATGTGATGTTTCTTTTCTCTAGCGGCTTTTACTATAGTGTTCCTGTGGTGAATATCTGGGATCTTGATTATTATATGCCTGGGTGTGGTTTTAATTGGGTTGATGTTATTTGAAGTTCTACACATTTTGGTTGCTCAACCTCAGATTATTTCCCCATATTTGAGAAATTCTCTGCTATTACTTCTGTCCATATACTTTTTACATTATTTGTATTGAATCCTTCTTTCTCATTGATGCCTGTTAGTCTTACGTTGTTCATCTTTGCATCGTCTTGCAGATGTTGGATTATTTTTTCAGGCATCCTAGTTGTTTTTCAGAGATCTTTTCTTACCTTTTCACTAGCTGCAATGTTGTCTTTAAGGTCTGAAATTCTATTTGCACTTTCATTGAAAAGTTTTTGTCAGCTTATAGTTGAGGTTTTAAGTTCCTACATAAGCACTTTGAATCTGCTTCCTGCATTCTAATACTTTCCTATATTGCTCATTCAAGGATTCCATCATTTTTCTATTCTCTATTTTCTATCAGTGTCTTCTTTAGGAGCACTTAGTACTTCTTTCATTATAGTTATCGTTTCATTTTTTACTTCAAAAATTACTTCTAATCTGATTTCCTCTATACCTTTCTACAGTTGTTTCTTTACCTCAAATGCTATTATTTCAGAGATTTCAGATGTATGATTTCCAATTTCTTCTATGCTGTTGTCTTCTGTGTGTTCTGAGTGGGATCAGGGCCTGAGAGTGCATTTTGTTCCCTATCTTTGTCAATTTGTATAGCTCTGCCTTCTGCCTTTTGGTGTAGAGCTTTGGTGTAGAGTTCTTACCTTAGCACTAGATCTGAATCTACCAAGTTCAAACTTGTCCAGGTGGCTGTGACTTGAGTCTGGCTGCTGTGCTCCACTTCTTCCTGCTGTAGCCCTTGGAGGTGAACCTGCTGTTGCCGTTCAGGCAAGATGTTCTGCTCCTATACCAGCCTGGCTACGTCTTGTCTGCACCCTCTCTGTGGGAAGTTCTGCCATAGTTTTCCACACTGGCACTGTCTGAATGGTGAAGTTCCACTCTCCTTTACAGCCTTGTTGCTGGGTCGAATGAGTTTCCAGTGGGCCCAGGGTGGTTTCACTGACATGCTGGGTCTGGTTTCTGGGCCAAATCAGTGTACCTGGTTATTGGGCTAAATCTTAATATAACTACATTTGTGAAAAATCAAATGCCTTAAACATAACACGAAACAGGTATTTTCCACCAGTCATTGATATTCTGAACTTTAAATCCCTATAGAATGTTAACAATAATAATTGCACATTATTACACAGACATTAAGGAATTTAACCATTTACAGAATTGTAGCAGTACATTCCTATGGCATTTTTTCTTATCTCTTATTCTCTTTCATTGCCTTTAAAAAAACCAAACATTTATTTTAGAGAGAGTATAGCAATAACTGATATGACATTAGAAGCAGTAAACCTTTAAGAGACAAGAATGATAGGTATTCCTACCATGGTATTAATATTATACCTCGCTATCCTCAGTGTAGTTGTTTAGTTCACAGATATCAGCATATATAGCTAGTTAGGGTAAGAATTCTACCAATTAACTGCTGGTTTCAAAAACCTGTTGGAGATTCTAGGTTCATTTCCTTAAACATCTTGTGTATCATAGCACAAAGTATATAAAGTAAAGCCATATTAATATGCTGAGCTATAAAAGACTCAACAACTTCTGGCATTGTCAGTTCTACTGATAACCCACTACTATTATGGACTATTAGACTATATTGGATTATTTTGCTGAATTCATGCACCTATAATATTTGAATGGCTACGGAACACCCATCTCTGACAAAACAAAACAAAACAAAAAAGAGGGATATAAATGAAGCACCATTTTGTAGTGAAAAAATATTATATATACATGATATATATGTATGTATTTATATATACAAAATAGGACAGACATACAACTACTTTCTCTTAGTTCGATTAGAAGAAAGATTTTTACTAATAGTTTTTAGCCAAGATACCATGACTGCATTTGTACTCTGAATAACTACTATGAAGACAACAATATGCAATGTATTAATTATTGTTATTGCCCTAATCTGCCTTGAAACTGTCTCATAGCTATCTCTTTCTCACTTTTCTCAATAGAATTAATAAAATATAAGGCAAAAAAGAAAGAAAAAAATGAATAAAAGTTTACATCTTCAACAAAAGTGACAGGAGAAATGGAACAATAAAAGAAGGTGGTCTTACCTTGCTAAAAATGCAGCCAAAGGGGCCCAGCAGGATGGCTCAGTGGTCTAAAGCACTTGCTTAGGAAAGTTTGGGCGGCTGCAGGGACCACCGCGGTTCGATCCCCAGCACCACATGCTGTGCCAGCCCTGCCCTCAGGGCAGGCTGAGCTGGCCATAAAAATAAATAAACAAACAAACAAAAATTCTGAAACAGGAAAAAAAAAAAGAGTGCATAAAAATGCAGCCAATAAAGGCTGCTCAGTTACTCAATAATTTTAATAGCGAAGCAACTGAACACTTGCTCTAAAATATTGATCAAAGAGGTAAATATTAATTATTATAAAATCACTTTCCTTGATTTTTACAGAAGATATTACTAAATGCAATGGTTATTTTTTACATGTAAATACTAGTGGGTGTTTTATTTGTAGTCATACAAAATTTTAACCAACCTATCAACCTTCTCATGGAGAATGAGGAAAGAAGGTTTGGTGGATTTCCTTTAAAATTGAATAATATTCAACGATAAAAAATAATAAAGCATTGGCAAGCACATCAACATAGCTGTGTGGATGAGTCTTCTTATCATACACATTAGTCACGTAGAATCATGATGCTTAGCTTACTTCGGGAAACTGAAACATGCAATACAACATATATATATATATATATATATATATATATATATATATATATATATATATATGAAATGGCTTCTCATATAAGGGAAAATGTGTGATATTTGACTTGCAGAGCCTGGATTATTTTCCTTAAGATAATAGTCTCCAGGCTAACTAACATGATTTCATTCATACTCCACCATGCATAACATCTTCACAAAACTAAAAACACAAACCCCATTTGGTGCAGCTATATAATTGTGCGCATATTAGCAAAGAACTAATGACAGCAGGCCCTGCTCATGCCCATGTGTGCAGTGGTACGGTGCATAACAACTAAGCTGCGGAAGCAACCTGCACACCTACCATCAAGAGCAATGCATAATAGATATTTTCAACGAATGTTCTGGTGAAGGTAATTTACTAATTTCTTTTAACTTCAGAGACATTTGAAAGCTGCCATGCTTGATCCTAAATAAACAAAAACACGGCCAGCAACTGTATACCATTTTCTGGAATGTACTTTGAAATTGAATTATTAATTTTGTGAAATGTACATTTTTGTGATAATATCTTGTTAATTATTTATGTCTTCCAATTCTTGTGAAATGACATTTTGAAATTAGAAGCAATAAAAAGAAAGTCTTGATCCACTTTGAAAAAAGATGGCTGCAAAATCTGGGTATATAACATAAATAGATAAAGCCAGTTTTGAAGAAGTTACTGACAAATGTGCAGAACATTAAAAAATAGAAACTACTGTTGTGTACATGTTATTACAAGTTGCTTCTCTTCTCCAGGAATTCAGAAATGTAATTAGAGAATAGCAATCTTTTTTTTTTCATTTTTCTCTGTATGCAACTTTTTTTTTTTTACTAGAGTGACTACATTTGTGGAATATTATGCTATCTGCATTTTTCTTGCCATAGTTAATATCTATTTATTTCACATTATTACTGAAGTTCTTTTTGTCACTTAAAAGAGGAGCATTTTTGTAATGATCTGCTCCCAGCTGTCAGCAGCTCAGGTGTGCAAGGAAGAAAAACCAGACTCACAAAGGCAGATGTTGAAGACCTGTAAAGAAGTCAGACATATGGCTCAGTGGCACAGCACATGCCTGGCAAACACAAGGTCCTGAGTTTGACTCCTGGTGCCAATGGAAAAAAGAAAAACTTATCTTTGAGAGGTGTCCTGAGGACAGTCCTTCCTGTGGGCTGAGACCTTGGCATTTTCTAGAACCCAGAGAGATCGTTTCTGCCTACACAAGGGACACTGCTAACCTTAGGCAGAGAGACTGCTGCATCACCTGCATGGATAACCGTAAAACTGACTTGGCTAAGAGTCAGCTGCCTTCCTGAGCCTTCTTTCACTCAGAAAACTTCACCCAAACAAAAATTCCCACTAAAAAGTAAGTATCAACTATGAAACAGTCTATTTACGTAAGCAAAAACATTATCTAATCCCATTTATTATGATTCATCCATATACAACGTATTTGATTATACTTTTCAGTTATGTTACATTTCTAGTAAAACTTATTAAAAACAGAACTTTTTGAGAGATGCAAAAGGAATCACGGTGAAAATCCACAATAAATCCCATGCACCCAGCTTCATTCCCCTAGTTCATATCATTCTTGAAAATATACACAGGGAAGGCTTTGGAGGGCCCTTTTGAGTTGTGTTATGCTATATTCTGTTTCCATGGGAATACATATTATGGAGATGAAATCACAAAATACTGGAGGAGGTGCTAATCACTCAATGGGGCCTAATAATCCACTGAAAATATCTACATACTCATAAAGTATGGCAGAGGAAATAATGGAAATTTGGAGGAGGGGAGAAAACAGACCAAACTGATAGTAAGTTTAGAAGATGAATCGCATAACCATCGCTCACATGCAATATTTAATGTGATCAGTTGTAGTTTAACTTGGCCAGGGATAGTATTTACCTTTTATTGTCCAAGCATCGCTCTTTACTCTCTTCCTCTCACCTGTAAAGTTTCTACCCAGTGAATTTTCCCATCATTTCATTGTCTTCTATTATATAAAAGTTACATTGGTTACTGTGGTCGTGAAGTTCCAAGCAACAGTCAAAGAATATCTCACCTACATTTCAGGATGTGTAGGCTATACAGGAGTCTTGCCTTCCTGTTTACTGATAAGGACTCCGAGATCAGGGAGGTCAGCTCATCTCACAGGTGGGATGTAGGACTGGAACCTCATTGATGGTACTGTCATTCATTGGATTCATTCTTTTGATTCACAGTTGGCAGCTTAGGGGCTGAGGAGATATCTCTGTGGCACAAGTACATGCCTGGCAAGTGCAAGGTCATGAGTTTGAACCCTGATCCTGCAAAAATAAATAAATAAATAAGTAAATAAATAAATAAATAAATAGACACAGCAGCTCAGAAGCATTCTATGAGATATAGCAGTATTTTGCAGATCTAGTGGAAGCCCCTGAAGGGGTCCCCACATAGCTAAACAACCAGAAGAAGGGGTTTGAAGAGACATCTTCAGGTATGGTTTCGCCAAAAATAGGAAGTTCAGAATAGGCATTTCTAATGAGAGGTTAGAAGAAGGAGAAAACCTACCTTAGAATGCTCCCCAGGGGACCCCACAATTCATGGCAGAATTCTGCCAAGAAGGAGGCTGTGGCATCAGGCGAAGGAGCTCACTTCCTGAAGGAATCTGACCCACAAAGGCTGGGATGCGCTAACCAAGCCCAAAATGAGAGCTAGAAGGAGATCGAGGGAAACACCCAGCTCTGCACAGAGGTGAAAGGGTCTGGGTGCACATCCAAGTTGGGAATTTGTCATAACAAAGAGACCTAAAAAAGTACAATGGGTCATGCATGGAAATATTCCTACATGGCGCTGGGATACCACTCAGTATTATTTATTTAGTTCTTATAAATAAAGCTGCAATGAACAGTCCCGTATATTGGGCCACTCCTTGATTATTTAATATTTATTTATTTATTTATTTATTTATTTATTTGGTACAGGGTCTCGCTACACAGATCGGACTCATTCTGATCCTGCTGCCTCAGACTCCCCCATCTTGGAATTGCAGGTGTGAACCATCACGCTGGGGTTCCAGGGCTGGCACGGCATGAAGAACTGGAGGTTGCACCTGGGTCCTTGAGCTTGCCAGGCAGACACTTAGACTACTGAGCCATCACCCTAGCCCCCACTCAATTATTTACACAGGAAACATTCCCAAGCAAAATGATCGATGCATCTCATGTTAGTCATGTCAGAGCATGTGCATTTAGAAATTCAAAATACATTGTCAAATTTCGCTCAAGAAAATTGTACCCACTTACCTTAGCCGCATATGAATGCTTTATTCAAATAGCTACCAAAGCTGTATGTCTTTATATTTTAACATTTGTATTAAAAGGCAAAATAGGAACTTCTTATTTTAATTTATGCTTCTTAGATTATTAGTATACTGCAGCACTTATTCCCAGCTGTCTGCCCATCGTCATTACATTGTATTTAACTAGAAATTCAGCACCTCTTTCAGTTTTTGCTCCTTTTCAAATTCTTTTCTACGCTAATATTTACTTTTTGGTGAACATTAAAGAATTTAATTAAAAATTATTGAGATTATGCTAAAGATTAGATAGATTTGCCAGAGAATGACAATGTTATCAGAGGTTTCACATAAGAATAAAGAGAGACTCTTTGTTTATTCTCTTTTCTTTACAATCTGAAATAGCTAAGATTTTTTAAAGAGAAAAAAGACAAACAAATAATGAAATAGGTTAGTAGGACAGTTTGAAATGGAGTTTATAAAATTTTTTTCCATGGACATCCTAAACCTTTATTTTTTAATTTGTCTAAATATGTTATGAATTAATCATTAACCTGTATTTTTGAATCAAAGTGTTCCTTATTTTTTTTCTAGCTTATCTTTTTCCTAGATGAGAACCTTTGAGCTTTGTGTATTCATTTTTTAATTAGCTGTCTTACTGTTTTAGCTTTTATTATATCTAAGAGCTTTTAGTTGGTTTCTTACTTTTTACGAAATTGGAACTTGGCGTTTTCTGTAACCATATCTCTTGTTTTATCTCATTAGCTACTGCATGGCTAGTTTTTCCAGAGCAATGTGAGATAACAGCAAAACATAAAATGCTTGATTGGTGTCGGCCTTTAATGGGTCATGATGTTGTGTGTAAATATCTGTTCATATAGCTGTTGTGTGAATAAAATCATATGCACATATACATTTATCATGTGAAGGAAGTAGCATTTTAACTCTGGTACTCCTAGATGAATAGTTGGCAGAAATTATTAAATATCTATTGTGAACCTAGTGAGATATCTCAGAGGTCTAAGCGCCTGCCTGTCAAGAGGAGGGACCTAGGTTCAATCCCCAATATCACAGGCCATGTGGGACCCTGAGCTCCAGGCATACTGTGCTTGCCCCTAAATCAAGCATGGTGGGGCATGCTTATAATCCCAGCACTGAGGAGGTTCAGACAGGAAGATCACTAGGAGTCTAAACTGTGTAGTGAGACCCTGATTTAAAGAAAAGACTTTAAATATCTATCATGTTGCTCATAAGAAGTAATTACTGGAGCTGAACTTGCATTTGACGTGAAGTCTCCAAGCTAAAATAGGGTAACTGATTACATTGTGTTCCTTGTCTGTAACAGTGAACCACACATGTCTAATTCTGCACAGACACAACTCCAGCAATCTCAAATTTAACCATGTCATAAAAAACATCTTCAGAGTACTCGTCAAACCTAAATAAAGATGTGCAAACCACTTGAGGAGCGCCAAAGTGATCGCCATGAAATTGGACAAACACCAAGAATGTGTGTGGAAAACCTCGAGCCTCATTTCCCAAGAGGTTTCTGATGTGAAACCAAAATAATGATTCCCAAATGCAGGTAAGGGCTCCGTGTATGGTTCCTCACAAAGAAACTCAACCATTGGGTTTCAAAACCAACCATTTAGATTCATGAGCAGCTTCTTAGGAATGAAGGAGCTGATCTGTCATGTCTTGTCTTTCTCTTCTCTTAGGCCAGGATGAGAGTTCCTTAGAAGCAGAGATGGCTCA
Source organism: Myocastor coypus (assembly GCA_004027025.1). NCBI lineage: Eukaryota > Metazoa > Chordata > Mammalia > Rodentia > Myocastoridae > Myocastor > Myocastor coypus. The sequence goes on from PVJA010030564.1 coordinate 18,045, forward strand.
CTCTTTGGAAATATGCCAGCTGAAAAATTCAAAGCAGAGATGATGGCAGTTCTAATTTGGACTGATTACCTGGAAGTACCAGGTTTCCCAGTGGGGAGGAAGGACAGAGCTGCATTTTCTCCAGAAAGCCTTTCTTTATATCCCTTTCCACCTCCATTTTCACAAAAATCCAACTCTCCCTTCCAACTCCTCTATCATTTAGTCTGTCTTTGGTTCTTTTTATTCTAATCATGTACTGGAACAGAAGATCACTGAAGGCAAAAGTCATGTGTTTGTACCACTCCCACATTCTATAGTGCTCAGGGGGAAAAAAAAAACAAAAAAAACCCATGTCCATTGGATTCTGCAGAACATACTCACTGAGTGAAGGAAGAAAGGAGTGATAAGAACAAATTAACAGTATTGCTATGATAATAAGATTGGTAAGTTTTCTGAAGTTCCTAGGATGTGCCAGGGCTTCAATATGCTTTATCCCTTTAATCCTTATAATGGCCCTGGCAGGTAGATATCATTATCCTCACTTAAGAGATGAAAAAACAAGGCACAAAGATGTCATGTGACTTGCCAAAACTCACATGAAAGAAACTAGAAAGCCTTACTGACATCAAAGACCTTGCTGTTTCCACTGTGCTAAGTTGTCAGGTGTCGATAGGAATGTCAGCCCTTATCACATGATCTGTTTGTGGTGTTCCTCCTCTGCAGAGATCACTTTGAAGCATTTTTGGAGACAAAAAAATAAAAAAAACCACATTCACTTGTGGGTGGGATTTCCAATGTGTTTTGAAATTGGAGAAAATGTATTGCCAAGCGCTAAACAAACGTTCAATCTGTTTTATGAGCACATGGATTAAGCTGGATCTCAGTGGCATTCCTGTATCATACACAGCAGGCACATGCTCCTGCCTCGCTCCAAAGCTGCGAAGCAGTTGGTGCTGATCACAGACCTTGCCAACTGGCTGCATTGTTTCTAAAGAATGGCGCACATGGGGCTTGTAGCTCAGGCTGTTGCTCAGCCAAGGAAATTTGTAAAAGAGTGTTTTGTTTTGTTTCTTTAAAAGAAAACACAGAATAGTAAAAAGAGAGAGAGAGAGAGAGAGAGAGAGAGAGAGAGAGAGAGAAACTCCATTGGAAACAATGCAGAATTTCATTAAACAAAATGATAGGAATTGGATAATGGTTGTTATATTGCATAATGTCTTGCGCTAGTTGTTTAGATTACCACATATAAGCATACAAAATTGGTTAAAAAGAAAAATGTATAAGAAATAAAATAAGAGAAGAAAAAGAAAAGGAAAATATTGGTTTTGGCAGTCCAAATAGTTCTCTTGAAGACAGAGGAATTCCTTAAAATATCTTTCTTTTTTGTTTAAATATAAGGTTTTCAAAGGCTGGAACATTGTCTTTTATATCCTATAGAAAGCATAAGCTGCCAAGTAATACAGGCTGAATAAGTGTTAAATAAACGGCATTCCCCGCTGTGGCACTTAAGCCCACTCATTCTGGTTACACTGGTCAGTCCTACCAAATCTGGGCTTGCATAAGCAATGCTAAAACCCTTGGAAATAAACTTAAAGGTGAAAGGTGTGGGCAAAAATAGAGACAAGCAAAGAAGGACAGGATGTGAACACACAGAAGACCACGTGGGCCATGCCTGGAGCAGGGGCCTGGGGCAAAGTACTAGAATAAACACTTTTTAAGAAGCTACCTGCAAATGTTAGCAACAGTTAGATGATGGAAAAGTGCTTTCAGGTTGCATCTAAACTTGGCCAATTCTTGGTAGCTTCTCACTGAGTAAGGGCTGAAGGCACCTACAGAGTCAGTGAAGAAAAGGTGTCAGGGCTGGCCTGATAGCTGAGTGGATTAAAGTGCCAGCTTAGACAGAGCACAGCAGCCAGGGTTCCAGCCACAGTGTGCTGAGAGATGCTGAAGGAGGCTGAAAACAGGAGAATCACTTTGAGTCCACTCTATATAGTGAGACCCCAGAGTCCTTGTAGACCCTGTCCTGAATACAGAGAAAAAGGATATCATGAACCGCTACTGGTGTGTCCTAATTGTAATCACATGAGGGTGCAGTCTGAATACGGTTTCTTCACATCCTCATCGTTCCCACTCTACCCCAACAGCCATCACCACCAGCATGCTGAGTTAATCTCAAGGTCTTCTGCGAATGCTACGAAGAGGGTAGAAATTCAATCCAACTACCGTGATAGCAGTGTCTAGAGGTGAAGTCTATGAGAAGTCATTAGGACTGGACAAGGTCTTTAAAGTGGATCACTCGTACTGGATCTTGGAAACTTTAGAAGAAGAAAGGAAGACCGCATGTGAACACATATACTCACTACTTCTGCCATGTGACGCCATAGATTGCCTCGGTGCTCGGTATTCTCCTAGTAAGGCTATCACTATTATGGGTCCCTGGACCTCTCCCCTCCAGAACCATGGGCCAAATAAAGCTGCTTTCTTTACAAAGTTACCTTGGGTCAGGTGCATTCTTATGGCAACAAACATGACTAAGATAGTCACAAGACGACAGCGCTTTGATCATGTTTTGTCATGTACATATTTGATTCCAAAGATTGAAAAAGAGAAAAGAAAATGAAAGGTTATACCTTTAAGAAATAGTTCAGTCTGTCAGAGTAATATATTCATCTATAATACTTAATAAATAGACCATTAGTTTTTCTAGATGACCAAATAAAATCACTAAATAATTGAGTTGTTAAAGATGACCTTGAATTTTAAAATGAAAAAAAAAAGGTCAGTGGACATGTTGATATGCCCCTGCAGTCTGGAATGCTGAAGAGCAAGGATCACATGTTGTAACCCAGCATGAGAAACTTAGAAACTTAGAAAGACCCTGTCTCAAAATGTGTGTGTGTCTGTGCATATCTGTGTGTGTGTACATGTGTGTGTGTGAGTGTGTGTGTTTCTGTGTGTTTGTAGCTGGGGTGTAGCTATGTGAAGACTTTGGGATCAGTTCCTAGTAGTAAAAAAAAAAAAAATCAAGATTCATTAGGATTGCATACAGAGCAGAAGAAAATATAGATGAAAAACTGAAAATTTTCTTAATTTAAATAATATGGTTTAGAGGAATACAAGGTTTTGTGCTACTCCTACTCTCACCCAATGAACACTTATATTTTAGTGTTTGCACGCACACCTACACATGCACACATGCACAAAGGCAGCAGTGGATCTATCTAACTAAAGCTAATGGAAATGGATTGTGTCAGTGTGGGATAATAGTGGCAAAAACATGCATCTGGATCAGGCTGAGTTTGTTTGTGTGGGCTCACTGAGTGGGAACTCCAAATTTAATATTGCAGCTCAAAGAGTAAGGAGAGGTGTTAATAGATTATTGGCTGGTTGGAACAGGTATGGATCAAAAGATGGCCTACTGTGAATGAGTTAGAGATGCCTGACATTCTGTAGTTTATTATCGATGAGGGGATTTGGAGGCTTAGAGAAATGAGAATGCTGAAATGGATTTGTCATGTCAAACTGAATCTTTCCAAACTAGGATGATCTAGAAAATGTACACTTCTCTAACATCTTGAGAAATATATTCATGAGGAGGGCACCCACATTCCTGAAGATGCCAGATCTTACAGTGAAGACCTGATTAGTCAACTGGGAAACTTAAGGGCAATGGGTTTCATTGATTTTATCCATCATCCAACCCACGGTGGGTCAGCAGACCCCTAAATCCATCCTGTAATCATTTCCCCTTTTCCACAAGGTCTCATTGGGATAGACATGCTTAGCACTTGGCAGGATCCTCACATTGGTTCCTTAGCCTGTACTGTGAGAGCCATTGTGGTTGTAAAGGCAAAATGGAAATCGTTAAAGTTACCTTTGCCTAGAAAAATAGGAAACTAAAAATGCTACCCCATACCTGGAGGGGTTGCTGAGATTAGTGAGACCATCCAGGACTTGAAAGATACACAAGTGATGATTTCTATGATAGCTCCATTTAATTCTCCCACTTGGCCTGTCCAAAAGCAGATGGATCTTGGAGAATGTTGAGAGATTATCGTAAGTTGAATCAAGTGGTGACTCTGATTGTAGCTTCTATATCAGATGTGATATCTTTGCTTGGGAAGATTAATACATCTATTAGTACCTGGTATGCAGCTATTGTTTTGATAAATACCATCTTCTCCATACCTACCCATGAGGCTCATCAGAAATAATTTGCCTTTAGCTGTCAAGGCCAGTAATATAGCTTCCCTGCCCTACCTCAAGGTTCAATTAATTCTCCACTTCCGTGTCACAACTTAGCTTACAGGAGGACACTTTCCATGCTGCAAGATATTTCATTGGTCCACTATATTGGTGATATCACGGTGAGTAGGCCAGATCAGCAGGAGGTAGCAACCACCCTGGATTTGTTAGTGAGATACTTGAGATCCAGGAGGTAGGAGATAAGATAAATCTAACTAAAACTCAACCTCCTTCTGTGGGGAGCAGCTGAACTGTGGCTGAGCAGAAAGTCACAAACTCCTGGAGAGCAGAGGAAGGCCAGTCCAGCAGGTACACTAACCAGAGCACAGATAGCTCTGAGATTGTCTCATCATCAGTGTTTTCAGCAAAACACTGAGTCGTTGTACTTTTGCTCCCATTATGCACTTCCCCTCTTACTGTATATAAATAAAGACACAGAATGTGGTGGCTTGCTCCTGCCTCTCTTAGGAGAGGTTGGGTCCCACCAAATCCCAGCTTTCCTTTTAATATGTGTCTAGTTTTTCCTTAATCCCCCATCACCCACCCAGAGTCACACTGGCTGTGCAGGTTTAGGCACCCTTCAACCTCAGTGAAATTTGAAGGAGTCCAGTGTGTGGGGCTTGTAGAGATATTCCTTTTAATGTAAAAGATCTATTGCTACAATTGGCTTTTCCCCTAACCAAAAATGAGGCACAATGCTCAGTGACCCTGTTTGGATTTTTACCCCAGCCCATTTATACTGTGACTCAGAAAGCTGCTAGTTTTGAGTGGGGTTCAGAGCAGGAAAAGGCTTTGCAGTAGGTCCAGTCTGCTGTGCAGGTGGCTCTGCCTCCAGGGTCATCGCATCCAGAAGATCCAGTGGTGCTTGAAGAGTCAGAAATGGGAATAGGTGCTATGTGGAGTCTCTGGCAGCTCCTGTGGGTAAATTGCAGCAGAGGCCTCTAGGGTTTTGGAATAAGCCTATACTATGGTCTGCAGACAACTACTCTCCATTTGAAAATAGCTCTCGGCCTGCTATTGAAACTCAACATTTGACCATGGATCACTAGGTTACCATACAACCTGAGTTGCCTATCATGATCTGGGTATTATCTGATCTGTTGAGTCATAAGGTTGGATGCACACAGCAACAGCCCATCATTAAATGGAAATGGTATATATGTCATTTTGCCAGAGCAGGTCCAAAGGGCATAAGTAAGTTACATGAAGAAACTGCCCAGATGCCCTAAGCTCCTGCTCCTGCTACATTGTCTTCTATTTCCCAGCATGTATCTATGGGGTATTCCATAGCATCAATTCTTAGAGGAAGAGAAGGTAAGGGCCTGATTTATGGATGGTTCTACATGTATCTCTGCTAAGTGGGCAGCTTCAGTATTATAGAGCCTTTCCAGGACATCCGCAAAATACAATGGTGAAGGAAAATTGTCACAGTGGGCAGGACTTCAGACATCATGGTACGGTTTTCCTGGAAGGGTCAGATGTGTGATTGTACATGGATTCAGGGGTTATAGCCAGTGGTCTAGCAGGATGGTCAAGAACTTTGAAGGAATATGACAGGAAAATGAAAGAAATGTAGGGAGAACTATGCGAATAGATCTCCTCATATGGGCAAAAAAAATGTAAAAAATGTACTTTCCTTGAATACTCATCAAAACATCACCTCAGAGGAAGAGGACTTTAATAATCAAGTGGATAAGTTCATCCATTGTGTAGGTAATGACTAATCTCTTTCTTCAACCACTGCTGTCATTGTCCAATGGGCCACTGAACAGAGTAGTCATGGTGGCAGGAATGAAGGTTATGCATAGGCTCAAAAACACAAACTTTCACTCATCAAGGCTGATCTAGTTACAGCCACTGCTGAATGCCCAATATGCCAATGGCAGAAATCTACACTAAGTCCATGCTATGGTACTGTTATGGTTATGTTTAATTGTCCCCCCAAAGCCTCATGGAGTCATTGGGTGGGGACTTCTAGAGTTTGAGACTTGATCCGTGATCCCTGGGATTATGGGTTTTAGTACTGATGGGATTATGGGTTGAAGTACTTCTGGGATTATGGGTGTAGCTTAAAGCGGAGGCTAAGGCAGAGAGCCTGAATGTAATGTAAAGAGAGACAGAGAGGCAGACTAGAGCTGTTGCTGCTGCTCTGCTGCCCTGATTGATTGGCTGCCTCTGCCACCATTTTGTTGCTGCTCCACCGCCATGAACTGGATGCTCTCTGCTCTGTTCCTCTCAGCCTTGGGCCAGCCGAACATGGACTGAAATCTCCACGAACTGTGAGCTAAATAAACCTTTCCTTCCTTCATTTTGAGTGTCGCGTATTTGTCTCAGCAACGAGTGAAAAGTAACCAAGACAGGTACCATTCCTCAGGAAGATCAGCCTGAAACCTGGTGGCAAGTGGGTTACATCAGGCGACTTCAACCATGGAGAGGACAGAATTTTGTCCTCACTGGCAGAGACACTTATTCTGGACACAGATCTGTCTTCCCTGCAAATAATGTTTCTGCCAAAACTATCATCCATGTATTGACAGAATGTCTTATCCACTGTCATGGAATTTCACACAGCATTGCCTCTGACAGTGTGTCTTAGTTACTTCTCTCATTGCTAAGATAAATATCCAACACTCAAAATGAGGGAAGGAAAGGTTTATTTAGATCACAGGTACTGGAGGTTTCAAGACACTGTAGGAGAGGCTGGTGTACTGTTGGATCCAGGATGACCCTCTTCACACCTCTCTGAAAAGGCACAGGCTAGCCAGTTTCTAGGTTTGTGCCTTTCTGACCCAGCCCCTCAGGCCTGCCCTAGTCCTCTGGCCCCGCCCCTTGAGCCTTGGCTGCTTCTCCAGCCGCATCTGCCCCATGACCTACATGAGGCTTTGTGGGGACAATTAGACACAAACCATGATGCCATGGAATACATTTTACAGCCAAAGATATGAAGCAATAGGCTCATTCTCATGGATTTTATGGATCTTAACATGTCCCTCACCACCCAGATGTGTCTGGACTGTTGAAAAGGCAGAGTGGTCTTTTGAAGACACAGTTACAATGTCAATTAGCCAACAGTAGCTTGCAGAGTTGGTTCTTCGGAGATAATGGTGTCTCCCACAGCCAAGATTTGTGGGTCCAGTAATCAAGAAGAGGAAGTGAATGGCACCACTCACTCTTAACCCTGGTGACCCACTAGCAAGGTTTTTTTTTTTTTTTTTTTTTTTTTTTCCAATTCTTTTATTGTTTAAATTTAACAATGGTTATATTACATATTTTCATCATCGGATCAGTTTAGATTAATACATATAGGTATATAAGATTGATCAAACAACTAAACATTAAACTTTCTAAATCCACATTACTTTTTTTTTTTTTTTTTTTCTTTTCCCCCTTTTTTTCTTTGAAAGTTGACATATT